>PNEQ01012437.1:0-42136 GCA_003012365.1 Medauroidea extradentata
ATATATATATATATATATATATATATATATATATATATATATATATATATATATATATATATATATATATCTTGCGGTGAAGGATAACGTACTAAAGTTTGTAATATAAGTTAAGAAACAACCTGATTGAAGGATACAAAATTAAAAGACGTATTATTGGGAGGGGGCTGTCTCCCCCCTCCCCCCCGGCCCGTATGGTTGCGGCGTCTGTGCCTTCGAGTAATGTCGCCATCGAATTAAATGCCATGTTGTGGTTCTCTGTTTATTAAATACATGTTCTTTCTTATCGGCTGTAAAACATAAATAACTAACTTCTTTTCCGATGCCTTGCTAAGCAATTTGAATGTATACATTATTACGCAAGTAAACTAAATTTTTTGTCATGTTGATAGTTCTGTAGAAGGTTGTTTACAAATATAACTCGTTGGTACGTAAACCAACTTCTTTGTTTTTACCGATCTATAGGTCTACGGTGCACAATACTTTAAGATCTAAACGATAGACTACTAGTTTGTATAAAATTGGTTTCTGCATAGCTTTATGTGTTCATTTGATTGAGGAAAAAGACTTTCTTAAAAATCAACTGATTTAGGCCTGTAGGCCTATACAAAATACTTAATTCGAGTTACAGGAACTTCAGCCGTGAAACGAACTAAGGACGCAATGTGCGTGAAAACGTGTGAATCCAATTAATGTTATCAAATATAATGCAGTAAGAAAATTAATATCGGAAGAGCAGCTATGAGTTGTGTATTTAATTTTTCTTCAATGCTGATACCAGAATATTCTTCTTCGAGCCCCCATCTTTCACGAAAATGAAATCCCACGTATGAAGACGGTCAACCAAGGTGTTCGAATCGACGAGCTGAATGATTTGCTGACGTGATCGCTTATTTTAATGTATGCAACTGGCGTACAAGCTCTTGCGCTAACCCATGTCCCATGTACATTGAATTTGCAGATGTAGTATGGAGAAACTTATTCAAACCACACTTCTGTGTTCATGTTAACAAATACATTATTTTTGATCGTGTTTGCAGGCTTTCACAGCCATTGTTAATATTCATATCTTGGTCAGCTGGCTCGACCAATCACAAGAGACTACTCCTGATTGGCATTGGGGAGGCCAATAGGAGCAGGTCACTTCTCATTGGAAATGGTTTAGGCCAATCAGGGGAAGGCCTTTTTTTACTAGTTGAAGGTATCCCAAGGAAAAAGTATTATATTATATTTTATCTATTATTTTTAAATTTTTAACTACCTTACATAAAATATTATAAGTAATTAAACAAAAAAAATATTACTCCAATCAGGAGAAGGCCTTTTTACTAGCTGAAAGTATCTCCAACGAAAAAGTATTTTTTTTTTCAATTTTTTCTTATTTGTTATTATATTTTATAAAAGTTAAAAATAAGAAATAAAATAAAAAATACTGCTCCTTCGTTTGGGAAGCATTCAACTTATAAGAAAAGGCAACCGATAGGTAAACTATAATTTTGCTGGCCTTTCCAATGGACCTTAGTTGATAACACAAAGCTGAAGATGCCTGCTGCAATGCGAGGCGAAACGTCGGTATTCTCTACCCCTACTACGAGGCTCAACCTTGGAAGCCAAGATATTAATTATTTTTCATCTTTCAAAGAGTTGTGCAATGGGGTACGTGTATGGGTGTAGTTTTGTGGACATACTCATCGCGATGTAGATATCTGGCAATGAAAACATATAGATTGCTTTAGTCAACAGGATACATACACGACATGAAATTCCGTAAAAATAATCGGGAAAAATAAAACAAATTGAACAAAATATAAAAAATTACAGACTCCACCAAGGCAAAGAACACAGAATTTAGGTTTGCTTTGGCGAAAGGACAAACAGATAAAATATACATGAAACACGAAAATACGACTCAGCGATGGGTTTTTATCGATAAAAACTACTTATCTTGTCCAGCCAATGACCAATGAGCTTAGTGTAACTCGAATTGGTTATTTTGGGTCGAGTAACAGCTGCTGTTTTGTACTGCAAAGAAGTTTCTCTCTTAATCAATGAAATTGTATGTTTATGTTTTGTATTTATCCTGTTCAATAAAGCATTCTTTGCTGCCCTGTTACTTTCTTTGGCAGACATCTGCATCTCAATGGAGGATGTTTTTTTAAAAAACTGGCTACATCAAGTACATAATTTTTATTTACAATAATTTTATTTAAGAATTTAATGTAGTTAAATGATTGAAATTAAAATGGTCAATTATTAATATTCAGCAGTAGGCTATTTGAAGAAAAAGGGCTTCACAGTAAAACATAGGCTATATTCGTTAACCAATTTTACTCGAAAAGTACTGACAAGATAAAATGTTAGGATGTTATTACGAAGTAGTAATGTAAATTTATGTAATATTGTTGTTTGGTTTTGTATCTAATCATACTTTGCGTAATGCGACATTTACACAACGTAAACGGTACAGTTTACGACTTAAACTAACAACTATAAGGCAACATTGGCGTATATTATGCAAGTATATTTAAGTTACCCAAGGCTTAAAAACTTACCCATTAGGAACTGATTGATTTTACATCCCCCACGTTATCTCAGTGTTTGCAAGTAAGATAGGTTAAATTAGTTGTTGCGGGATTAAAAATTACGCTATAAACGTTAACTCAAATCGCAAGGTTCTAAGAAGTGAACATAGATAAACATAAAGTGGATGCAATCATATAGGCAACAGGTCATGCAAACTTTATACGTAAAAATTTGGCTAAAGGGAAGTATTCGTTTAGCGTTATTTTTTCATTAGGGATCAAATGTAAGAAATTTTGGCGACAGACGCCAAAGAAATAAGTTAGTAACGCAAAATATAAAATAAAAAAAAGAAACTTTTAGACAGATATGCTTATTTTAATCTATATTTACATTAGCTCCGAGAAATCTGTCGTTACCTGTAAGGCTAATGATTTATGTATCACGTCCTTTAAAATAGCATCCACCGAATCAAAACAGCAATTTTTCAAATCAACCGTATTGATAGAAGTACTGCCACCGTTATTATTCATATACGACGTATATTTTAAACATTTATTAGTAATTCAGCTCCTTACATCTGCCAGTGAGTTTAGAAGTGAATTGTTTCAGTGATATAACTTCTTCGCGTGCAGGGGCCGTAGCTGTATGTTCGCGCATGTGTAAGAGAAAGAAAGTGAAACAGAGAGAAGACAGAGAGGGAAGAAGCTACATCCACTGTGTCAGGGGAGAAGCAAGACTGTCGGAACAATAAAGGGTCACGTTGTCGTTTTGTTGGTCCTGTTATGGCTGGCTTCCAGGTTCGCCTCAGCGGACGGAAGGTGTCGATGTCACGCCGGACGTACTTTTTGCCTCTCTTTTCTCTTCCCCTCCGCTCTTTCGCCGCGGGCGGAGCGGTAAGAAAACGAGGGCAAGAAAAAGGAAACGCGGGAGGAAAGGGGTTTCGGAGAGGAAGAAGGTGGGGGAGGGAGTGAGAAAGGGTTGCGGGTGGGGAAGGAGTGTTGTGTGACGTCACGCGCAGCGGCCGCCAGGATTGGGTGGCGTCTGCGGGCCACCCCATTGGTGCCCCGCAAAGCGACGCCGCGCGTCCCTCTCTCTCTCTCTTTTCCTCTCTCTCTCGTTCTCTCGGCGTCTCTTCCTCACTCGCCTGGACGGCACGGCGCGGAGCTGTGTTCTCCGCCTCACTCCCTCCCGCCGCGCGCGCGCAACAGCGGCACAAGGGACGAAGCCACACGCCGTACAGCGGCAAGGGGTTGGAAGGAAGGTGGGGTCATATTTCATACGACGGACAGAGGCAAGGTGTTGCGAATCCTCTCCGCTGACCTTAGAGGTTATCGATCAAGAGGTTTCAGGATTATAAGATCCGTTCCAAAAACATCAGCGCGAACTAATATGTTTTGTACCACACTATTTCTTTCTCGATCCTGAAACCAACTACAATCGTTTCACGATCCACTGGACACAGTTACATATCGTCGGCTTAATGCTACAATTAGGTAACTAGGTAGCTGGAGATATCCAACTATAACACTGAAAATTGCTTTTGTCATACAAATAGTTATTTTTTGAAATGCAAATTTCTGTTGCATCAATACTCCTAATTAACACATTTATAAATGTATACGTATCAAAAAGAGCAAACATAAGGGTAGTGTAGACATCTGCAGATAACTTAATCTTGTAAAATTTAAGTTACCCAGTTCTTGCACTAAGCTGACGATATAACCAAATATTTAAAGAAATAAGAACTGATTTGGAACTGTCCAAATCTTAACTGTTACGTACACTGAGTTCAGTAACGTAAACGTATGTCCAAAATTTAACACTTTTGCATTCCTATGTTTCATAATGCAACTGTATCGTACCTGGTTTTGTAGTAATAAAGATAACATCAGTCATGAGAAATATATTATTCACAGGTATACGTAAGGTCTAGGTAATTACATTGGCTGTAGGTGTTGTTAAATAACATTGAAAGTTTATACATGATTTATTATATTTACACCTATGTGTTTTATATGCATTCTTCCGAGAAATGTTTATCCTAGTGCGTTTAAATTACTTATGTCGTTCTGCGTTTTGACTCAAACATTTTCATTTAAGTAGGCATACCTCACATTTAATTTAAAAAAAAACTTACTTCGCTCCTTTATTGTTGTTGATGTGTTGTGGTCCATTATGTTGTTCTTATTGGATGTAACATTTGATGACTAATGAATATAATGGAAGAATCCTTTCGTGTTACGTACATAATCAATATTTATTTCTGTGGATTTTCGAAAATTTCACGCCAAGAAAAACTTTGCAAATAATTAAATTTAATTTAATATTTTTTAAATATAGCAGAAAAAATTTAGGAAGTAGGCTTACCAGATAATTTTTTGGTTCACTTTCTCTTGTGTAGACAGATAGCAAAATTGGAACAGCCATCTACATGTAAACAAAGCAATAATACTATTATGTAAGGTTGTGGATTTACATTTTTTACCTACATTTGTAAGACTTAGTTAAGAAAACATATACATTTATAAAACAAATACGTACATAAATATCTGCCTAGAAATGTAAACGAATAAGAACCGTACATGGTTTGTGTCATTCTTTCCACGAGAATAGTAAAATACAATTGATTACATCGCTGATAACTAGTGAAAGAAAAAACGAAATAAAAATATAATTCATACAAAAATATAACTCCTTTGAAAGTTTTTATTAAAAAACAAACTTGTGCTACCCAAAGTTAAATATTTTGAAAAATGATTATAGTCTATACGTTGTCTTTTAAAAGTCATAATTGTCAATAAGAACATTTCGTGATACTCAAATTAATATTTACTAATTTAAAAGAAAAATAACGCGAATTTGTTTACCGTCGTGTATGAGTTCGCCAATCATAATAACAAAATCTTACTGGAAGGGTACACTCTAAAGTTCTTTTCTAATTTATTATAAGGAATTTATTTGTACATTCACAAACATTTTACTCGTAAAATATATTTTTTTAAGTTACAAGTATTTCGTTTGTAAAAAAAATATGTAGGAAATGTTTGCAGTTTACAAAATTCAAGGTTTTTTCGGGAACTGTTATGTTATAGGCCTACACAAATACCACCCTTTGGTATACATTTTGTTGGAATATAGTGCAAACTCATATTATTTAGGAGATACAAAATTGAGAAGTTAATGTCAGAAATTGTACATTAAATGAACACAAATAAATAACTCAAGTTGCTGAACCCCTTCCCCCACCAGCCTCGGACGGAGACCTAGATCCGGCAGATCCGGCTGGGTGCACATCTGTGTTCGTCTAAACTGGACTTAAAATTCGTCTCACTACAATCGCCTCACAACTTTGCCCGGAGTTACTCAAATTAATCAACTTCAGGCTATGTTATCTTGTTACTACTTTTTTTTAACGACATTAATAGTTTACGCTTAAACGAGAGCAGATATAACAAACCTGGCAGTTTCGTTTAAAATCGTCATCTTCATGTTATCTGATTTTTTTCAAAGCATAATTACTATGGTATTAGCTAAATATATAATTAACGAAATTCCGGTTAATTGACTTTTTAGTAGGAACCGTATAGTTTATGATTTGAAAAAAAAAATTAAAACTGCCGAACAGATTTTGATATCTGCTCTCTTTTAAGTTCTAAAAATAATTATCGCAAAACAGTAGACACTATAGAACATGGCCTTAAATTAGTGGGGTAGGAATGTTCGGCGCAGGGGCTAGGTAAAAACTTTGCCGTTTGTAGCACATATGCAAACACATAACAAAAAAAAAAATAAATAAAAAGTATGGTCAAGATGTGAGATGCGCGGCCACATAACGCAGGGGTGTCTGTGCGGCTTTTGATGTTTCTGCGAATTTTTTCTTAAACTAGTTAAACGTGAAATAATATTGGTTTAACTGTAATAAAATAGGCCAAATATTTCAAGCTTTACAAAAAAGTAATAACAATTACAAGGCTACACCTAATTATTTTACAAACAAACAATCTGTACGATTTACAAGCCCAAAAGTAGTAATTTAACAAGGAATTTCTTTGGTAATTGGGGTTGCAAGGATTTTCCTGTTAAAAGAACACGTTTTTTTTACTGATACACTAAGGCAGCAAATCACATACCCCATATTTGCTACGCCTCTCAACTGAGCGGCCGTAATTGTCTCTCGGTCCCAAAGGCAAAACAGATAATGTAGCACTATAATGGAGAAGTGACGGAGTGCGAAAATTAGAGGAAACTGGAGTCCTCTGAGAAAACACTTAGGATAACGTTAACGTCTGCCAAGATCCAAGGTCCGAAAAATCGATATCGACCCCACCGGGTGTATAACTTTCACTGTAAAAGAAAATATACGCTTAATAATATATTGACAATTTCACTGCTACACTGCAAATTTAGATACGTTAGAATGAACAATACGATGCGAAAATGTAATTCTGTTGAAACTCCAATTGTTGAAGCACAGCATCATGAGTGTTATATTAGATTCACTAACTGAACCGCGTTTAAGGACATACGGCATTGCGAGTGAATGTTGTTAAGCTGCTGGAAACCTCACAATAAATACATCAATAAAATACAGTATTATCTTTTGTCAACAACATACAACATATATAATATAGCCTAGTTTAATCCATAAATGTAACCGAAAAAATGGCAAAACATTTCCAGAACTATAGTCATTGTGTCCAGGCAGATGATAACACAAAACGTAAAAGATTAACGACTTAACCGCAAAATAATGACAATGAAATTTCTACACTTACATTTAATTTGCTCATATTCAGATTGTTGTATTGGCAAGTTAAGTGTGTAATAACTAACAACTGGGTAGGCCTAATTGTCAACTTAAACTTCAGTTAAATATGGAATAGTACTTATTATACAGCTGTGTATTATTATTACAATCATCTGTATAAAACAATGTAATATTTGCGATTTAACATAAGTATACGAAAATTATATTTTTCATGGATGTTAGGGCTTAGAAGGTTACTTAAGTTGGCATTAAACATGAGTCAAATAGCTTAGTTGGCAGATATGCACGTATTAACACAGCCACAACACCAGCTTCTAACTTAAAACCAACTTCTCGCGTTTAAATAAAAATTATTTAGACGATGTGTTGCTCTAGACGATGCTGTGATGTCAGCTCGAAGAATTCGGAAGTGCATTTAAATTATAAGTGAGAATTTTAGTTTTTGAAACACACAACTTTAAATTAAGTTAACAGTTAAATGATAAAGACGCATCCCGTTCAGCAAATCAAGAGACTTTATAAACGAAATTAATTAATAAAACATTATTTACAGTATTTATTTCATGCTGTATTCAATTATTTTGCTTGTCCAGCGACGACATTTCAGCATAGAAATCCTGCTTAACGTTGCGACGTAGTTCGGTGGAACGGAAACGTTTGACGTAGTCTGCAGTTTGTCTGTATCCTCGTCTACTTTGTCAAACGTGTTTCCCATCTCGCCAGGGACTGCCTCTGACCTTTCTGTGTCCTCCCCGGGCACAAAGGAGAACGTTTAAACACCTTTTATTCGTCTCGTGTCCTTTGAGTTATCCTTTTCCCTTTGCTACACAACAAGATTTTTGAGCAGTAAATGTCGGTGCCGGTGAATGTCTTTTGAAAACAACTCCCCTTGTTGGCCTTTTCAAGGGCGCCTCGCCCCTGCTCGGAAGGTTGTTCGGAGGGCCGGAGGGGGGGGGGAAGCAGGTTCGAAGAAAGGGTTGACGTACTGATCGCTAATTACGTACGAACCAGGAGGCAGCGAGGAACGACGACGAAGGAAAAGGCAACCATGGTGATAAATACTTTGTGCCACGTCGTGATATGATCAAAGCTTCATTTCCCCCGCTTCCAATTATCGGGCAATTTACCCCCACGTCATTGTTTACGGTGCAAGAAGGAAACTGCGTTCTCGGTTTTTTTATTTGCGGGGGAAAAATCTCTTGCCTGGCTTGATATCTAAGCGAGTGTGAAAATTGGGAGCGATTCTGCCTGGTGGGAGCGAAGCTTTTGTGGATGGGAATTGGTGGTGCGGGGTAAATGTGCACATCCAGCGCTGGCAGCTAAATGGAAGCGTTAATGAACAGTTGCGTTAGAGGTCGCTCGGCGGAAATTCTGTCAAAGGTCGCCCGCGATACGCGAGGCAAATTTCACACGAATTTTCAGTTTCGAAGATCAACTTGATTGGAAGAACTGTACTCTTATTCGTTCCTCTGAAAGCCTGTTGCATTTGCTAAAGAACACGAACACCGTTACGTTACAATAAAAATATATTTAAGCGACGAAATTATAAAATCAGAATTAATTAAAAATAATTTGTTGCTCAATGTTAAGTCTACATCAGACGAATAAATATGTGACAATGATAATTAAGTTTGTCACACCCGAGTAGGCTATATATAAAAAAAATACTAACACGCAAAACCATGTAGCCTAAATTTTAAAACCCACTAACATTTTCTTAGCAAAGTTGTCCATAGTTATTCCTTAAATCTTTTCCGAAAAATTTTCGTTTGTAACGGATGAAGGTGCCACTAATGCGAATTTATTGCATGCCTTGAAATATACGCAAGAAAAATATTATTTTATTTGAATTGTGTGTAACAAGCACAGCATTATTGCGACTAAACAGATATATTGAGTGTTTTGCTCGCCTGTTAAGTTGACAAAAACTTACCGTTTGGTTTTAAGGAAATGAAGCATTTACGTTAGGCTTAACATTTAGTGACGACTAGATTTTGCTATCTTCTGTGCTCCGAAATAATTTGCGGAAATTTTATTTCAAAATTCTTCTCTTTTTGAGATGACATATCAGTAATAAGGGAGATCGGTACCTGTTATTTTCGTATTTTTCATCTTCCGCTGCAGGTTTCAGACAAGCAGATTTGTGCATATTTTTCGCCTGACAAGTCACGGACATTAATTTATTGACCGATATCGAATTGTTACATCTTCAGTACTTTTCTTCATTTGTGACTAGTAATCTTCTGGAGGAAGAAAGTCATTATTTTTGGTGGATGGTTACAAAAGTAGTATAAGCGTTGGTAGTCAAGCACTACCAACTGTATACAATCAATGGAGCCATTTAATGTGTCTTGTCGATGTCTTAGACACAATATAAAATGTACAGGTGAAATTAAAAGGAGTTCCATTATTCCTAAATAGCGCGTACTGATCCATCTTAATTTTTTAAGAGAGCTCAGTTAGTTTATTCGAATAGTTTATTACTAATTTGGAGTACGAAAATAAAGTTTGCAACCATAAACACGACGTTCGTAAGAACACCTCTTACCATTTGATTATCACAAGATTAATAGGTATTTCGTAGCTGTGTACGCCACTCTTACTACTGTGATATTTTAAGCATGTGGTGGATGTCTGACGTCAAATATGTACCTTATAGTAACACTTATTGAATAATAAATGTAGTTTCTAGCATTTTGTAGCCTGCAGCAACTTTCTTTAATTGATGTATACAGGTACAGAAATCAATATTGTGTAACTATTCAAATGTTTGAATAAACATATTGAACAAATTTTCTGAATTAAAATATTATCCCGTTAAGGAGCAACTTTTAAGAAGTACGGATGGGCTCCACCTAAAATTTTGGTATTTTGTGTCATAAATTTTTCTCTTGGGTAAATTTATGGAACTTTAACCTACCCGCATA
The DNA here is from genome assembly GCA_003012365.1 of Medauroidea extradentata. Taxonomy (NCBI): domain Eukaryota; kingdom Metazoa; phylum Arthropoda; class Insecta; order Phasmatodea; family Phasmatidae; genus Medauroidea; species Medauroidea extradentata. The sequence continues at coordinate 10,219 of PNEQ01012437.1, forward strand.
ATAGATTGCATATTGATAGAGTTTTAGACATCATAAATATTTTTTTGCCAGTAATATTGGTATACTTTTAATTCCAGTTAGATAACTCTTATTGCATTCTTAACTGAAATTTTATCTGTAACTACAATACCTAATGGCAAACAAAGACTTATGATGTCTAATATTACATGATTATACATACTCTTCTGCGGTTAGTTTAAATTTCAATAACTTTAGTCCAAGGGAATGTTACGACACAAAGCGTGAAAATTCACGATGGCAACGGAACCATCACTCTCTCTTAACAGAAATGTTTCTATGGTTTTTAAAGTTCGTCTACGAGCCTGGGTCACTACAGAAATTTTTTTTCAAACTTAGGTTTCAGGGTTTATATTAAATATTGCATTAGTTGTTATTCAGATTTAGCAAACGATGGCGCACAAAGAACGCATGGACTGTAATCACGGAGTCAGTACTTTTGAAGAAATGTTCGACAGCGAAAATGCGATGACGCACGGTCCACGGCAGCATTGCTGCTGTAACTGGACGTTCTAACCTACAAAACAACGGGCCCCACACCCCACCATTCCACTTCCACCACTGATACTACGCAAGCCAAACACATGCGTTCTTTGTGTGCCTCCTAGTATAACACATAACTTGGGCGTAAATGTTGAAAATATCTTCTTCCGCATACGTGTTTACTACGTACTTGTTTCAAGTATTCTGATGTTCGCATTATTTTTTCCTAACTTATTTTCGGTAATGCTGAAACAGCTGAATGTTTAACTTACGTTTTGTGGAGTGATTCATTATATTTGCTCAGCAAGAAAAATATTCGTTTCACATAATCGAACGAACTTTAGCGTCTCTTATAACATAAATAAATGTTCGTCTTGCGGCAGCTTGCCAGGCTTGAAGCTGACAGATATTAATGATACGTTAACAACATTAAATTATAACACGCAATATCAAATTACTCACGAAAATCACAACATACTCAAAGTAAGTTTTGATTGTGGTACGAGGTTATGTTATAATTTGACAGGCAAAACAAGTCCGGCCATTATTAGTACCGATTAAAAACTTGCGCAACATGTAGGCCTACATTGCTAAAATATTTTGGAAGCTGGCCAACTTTGAATCTCACAGAAAGATACATACAATATCACGACAAATATTTACGTGCACTTTATCACATCTTTCACAGAATTTACACTGTGCTTAAGGGCTTGGACCCGACTTTCTCGGCTTTCGAGAGAATTGTTATTTTTAATCAATGCGAGAGTTATTATCGTAAAATTGCTTCGTAACGTTGTTGCAAATTGGTTTTACTATGCGATGTTATTTTTCGAGACTAACTATAGTTAATTTTTCAATTAATAGTAAATTCCGTTAATTGACTATTTAGCAACTATTTAGCAGTCTTCTGAATCGACAAAATAAGAGTATGCCGTTTAAATAAGACATAACAAATTTACGAAGCGATTTTACGATATCGGCTCCCATTTGTGTTTAAAAAAATAATCGATATTAAATGCGAAGAAACTCGGGCCCATGCACTTAGTGCCAGATTTACGATGTCAGGTTATGTGGTCAGTTGGTTAGCAAGGCAGGTTCGGCAACGATTAATGGCATTTATGAATTGTATTTCACCATAATTTCGGATCATACGTTGCATACCAACAGAAAAAAAACATTAGGCCAAAGTGAAATATTCTTAACGAAAAGTATGTACTTTTCCACGTAAAACATCTTTTTCGGGTAGACGAGTCATTTGAATATTATGTATTATTTCACAATTGGCGAACCGCAAAGAATAAAAAATAAAAGAAAATAACTTTAAACTGAAACTGACAATTAAATAGGCTATATGTAATTAAATATTTAATTAAATTGGATAACTGCTGCAAATAAAATACAAGTTTAGTTGTGTCATGTTGGCACTGACCCTAGTAGCAACTACAATCATTGTTCAGTTGGCCAACTGTTGGCAGAATTGACGAACGTTCGCTAGTATAAAGGTCTACTTTTGCTGGAATGGTTGTTAATCAAGCCATATCAGTAAATATGTCTGTAGTTATACTGAAATAATTTTAATGTGGGTAACTTAGTTTAAACATACTGACATATTTCAGTATACGGTCCTCGAGCAGATTAGCAAACCCACCCACAAGTATCTTAGTAGAATAAGAATGCTTGTGGTACACTTATGGCTAACGTGTGGGTGATTTCATTATGCATCATCTATGCCACATGCGACCCGGGTGTACTCCGCATATTTATTGCCTGTGGGCTGCTTATCACGATCAGATTTGCGCAAGTGGGCCAGTTTATGTTTGCTACTTGGGGATATTGTAAAGATAACTATTTGGATACTTAATCAAGTACAACTTGGCCTACATAACCAGTGTATGTTTGGAGTATTTCTTCGTGAATTAGGGATTTACAGATTCACTGCTGAAACGAGTCATTCTTGAACAGTAAGCATTACTTTGTGAATCAATATTTATTTGCTATACCAACCATTCATTATGATTTCCACTCTGACAGTTTCAACGGTTGAGAAGTAGTGTGATATATATTAAAGTTTAAAATACTTCACAACTGATAACCAAGTGGACCTAAGCTTAGAGAGCGAGGCTCAGCTAGTACGAGATGTATAAACGATACATTTGTTCAGAAATATTTCGGTCAGGAAACTTATTTCAATTAATCTGAAATCAAACATAGCCAAAATCGTCACACGCGACGTACAACCTCAAATAGAACCTGTACCAAACATTATTGAAAACATTTAAAGAATATTAAAATATGTTTAATTTGTTTGCGTATCGACCTCCCAAAAAATATGAATTATTATAAATTTAAACTTGGTTGCCGCCGAATATTTCTTTCAAAAACTGGGGCTGATTGTTGATGTACGCAATAATGAAAAATAAAGCTAGGATTTTACTTTAGTGCCATGAATAGTGCAGACTCCATCACTGCTCACGTGGTATCGGGTGTATTGGTTTGAATCAATAACAAAATTAAATATGATACATGTTTATTAAGTATTGTGCGTTGTTATGTTATCTCATTACCATCTGTGGAGTGAATCGCAAGTGTTATGAAACATTGTGAAGGTTGCTTTCGTAAACAATTAAGGTGGCAACCTAGGTGGATACAGTTTGGGTGTTTGAGAACAGGACGTGCGGAAGAGACGAAACCTATAAGGACGACACAGGACTCGTATTACGTCCCACCCTAGACTCTATGAACTGAACTGGTGTGCAGTCTTCTCGTCAACAATTTCCCTTCATAAGACATGCAGTGGTGACCGTATAATTTCACGGCGTAAGATTAAAGTTAAAGGTACTGTACTCGCCTATAACTTTTAAAATATTCTGCGCCAATATTTCCATAGGCTACCTATAAAGCACCGCAAAAATACTCATGTTCGCCATTTTCTGCCACAGGATATCAGGAAAAATAATAAAACTTTAAATAACTCATCCTTGCCATATACATGTTCATGTATTTGTTGAATAGGTGATATTACGAACAATCGGAAATATCAAAATTTCTCGTAACGAATTTTAACCCATGAATGGATATTGTACATTACGCTTCAAAGCCTCTGGATTTTTAAACCTATGCACAAACTATGTGTATTTACTGGGTGTACGCAACAATGTTCTGATAAGTATATGTTCGCTAAACCATTTTAATATAAATCTGGCATCGGAAATATATTTACAACTTATAGGCCTATATAGCACATGTAGGACCAACGTATTCATTTCAAGTAGAATTTTCTCGAAAATATGATACAAATTTATAGCAAAACAGATTCACTCTAAGGTTCTATACATGCCAGAAATATTTATAAGACGTTTCTATATCTTAAATAATGGTTTAGTAATAAGATAATTGCGATTTAAATTTAAAACAGACGCGAATTTCAGTTGTTTTCTTTATGTTCTTTACCAAGGTAAGGAGTCGTTTATTTTAGCCCTTTCAAAGGCTAATAACATAATTTTCGAAAGAAAAAAAAGTGTGTATTTGTGTCAGCACATAAAAATAATTTTCCGTAAGTGTGTCGTATATTAAATATACAAGTAAAACACTCATACAAAGATAGGTCTAGTTTCTTTTAAGTTAAGAAGTAGTCAATATTCTATTCTCCTGTTTGAATATTGGAATGTTGTTATAAAAATGAATATGGCTGGTAAATACTCTACTGATCGAGAAGTTAAGTTTAACATTTATTGACATCTGTTTTAAGTCATTAACAAATAGTGAACATCTCAATGAAAACATCGTAATTTTTGTGCATTTTTCCACAAATCATAATTATTTGTGTGTGTGAGTGACATATATAGGTCAGCGCTCAACATCGAGGTCTTTAGCGAGGGTAAGGTGGGGGGACACGAGGTGAGTATAGAGCAGCACCGGAATTAGAGGGCAGGGAAAACGGGAGATCCCCAAGAAAACCCGCCGACGAGGGGCGTCGTCCGGCACGATACCCACATGCGAGAATCCGGGACCAGACCCCGCTGGAAATCGAACCCGGATTGCCATTGTGGGAGCGTGCCCTCCCCGTAGTTAATTGAACCCCTCTTTATTTAATGGCTTTTACAGTTAACATCACGCAGAAATGTGCAGTGGCAGCACACAGGATATTTTTCGGAAGATTGTATGTAAGCTATCTTTATTTCAGTTTGGCGTTGGTTTTCGAAATCATTGAGATCGTTTTATATTGCAGTCAATATACATTTTTTGTTTGAATGACATTATTATTTTATAGCAATGCGTATTTACACTGATGTTGATAGCTGAATCAAAGCTTAGTATCTCGAACTAATTCGATTGAATTATGTTATGAAGCACCGAAGATGTTATCTTTTAACTGAAGTTGTTAAAGCTAACTTATTTTTAATCGGGAAGGTAAAATGAACATAAAGAACGATCCCTATTGACGGAATATGACCAATTTGACATTTTATGATTCTTGACGCTGCAAATATTAATGTATAACGCTTCTTTGAATGAATTCTGAAGTAAATGTGTTTACTTTGTTACACGACAAACAATTACTTTATTGCGTTAGAAATCAAAAGTAACATTCGTGAGAGCTTGTACTGTAACTACAATTAATTTACGTTTACAGGATGCTGTATAAACATACAGTTTGCTTGTATACTCAATACATTCATTCTTCTACGCGAATTTCTGAGGTCATACATTTCATTGCTACGATGTTTTGACATCTAACAAGACATTCAAAGCAAACTACTAAAGAAATGTATTTATGATAAAGGTACACGACTTGTTTTAATTGAAGCTGGAAATGACTACGATCGGAATAACTTCAGACCACGTGTGACTATTACGAATCTGATAGTTCACTTAGTGACCTTGTTTGAAGCTCCAATAATTCGTAATTGTATAGTCATCTGCAGAGAATAGATAACAGCACACATAATTTAAATAAATATAGACTTGACGCTGCCAATAAACAACAAAACAGAGCAGACAAATATTATGTTTTCTTTGTGAATAATATGACTTAGATGAGACATTGAAAAAAATACGAAAACTGTGCTATATGTATAGGCCTATATAACGCATGTTAAGATCTCTGCCTCATAACCTTACATCAACGGAGAGGCAATTAGAAATAAATATCTAAATAAGCCACTTGTTTATGAATCAGTTTTAAAGGTTACTTATAAAAGTGAAGCCTCTGTCGAAATAAATAGAAGAATACGGATATATGAGAAATATTGGCATTTTTTTTATTTAATGTAAAAAATTCTTGGATTTATAGTTTGCAAACAGAAATGTGCAATTATTTTTTTTGACAAAATCCTGTCTATAGGTTAGCCCAATAAGAGTTATAGATTTTATATTTATTTATTTATTTTTTTTTTCATTTTGATTGCCCTGGTTAACTCCGGATTTCCAAGCTACTTAGACATAGATTAACACACAATGCCACTAGGTTAATTTTTCAATTCTCGTGTTTTTTCTAGCGTTGGGCTTTCCAGCATAATTTCAGTTGTGTTTTGCTTAAGTAGGAAATAACACAACTGCAACAATTCAGATCCCGTGTAACCGTATACGTAACTGATCAAGTTTAAAGAAAAGTAGTTCCGAGTATCGTGTAAAATCTGTGCATTTAATTTAGTGTCGCTGTTAGCCGAGGTGAGGTTGTATTCTAAAGGTTACGAAAATATTTCTTTTCGGAAGGGGGTTGTAAGTGATAGTTTCCGTCGCAAGTTGCGCATGGTATCGGTAACGGGCCAGACTTATATTGGCGCATATGTTTAGAAAAATATTAGAGAAAAATACAGATGCAGCACTAGCAACATATGCTGAGGTCAATATCGCTTTATTTAATCTCGTCGTGAATGGTCTTCTCTCCCTTCCGTCTCAAGGTCTCACTCTCTCGCCCTAAAGCATACCATATGTTCCATCTATATGTTTCTCTAATATCTGGTTGAGAACATCCGAAAAATTAAGTTCTCTCCATAAACACCAGCTTATGTTTTACCACTCACAGTCACTAGTGAAATAAGTCGTGGAAACATGTATACTTCCAAACTAACAACAGTAACCTTCTTCACCTGCAAAATAATTACGCCTCGGAACACGTGCACAGAGTTCGTAGAGATCCGGACAATCAAGAAATCTTACAGTAGATGAAATGGCTTGATTCTTTCGAACAAGCAGTGCGGAAAAGCTTGAGCTCATCTCGAATTTTCTATAATCCATTTTTGAATAGATAATCACGCGCACTGAATCATTGGTGCACCGAAAATTCTAGTCTCTCTCTCTCTCTCTCTCTCTCTCTCTCTCTCTCTCTCTCATATGTATGATCTGTGGACATGTGAAACAATCTTGAAACATAGTTCATGCTTGACGTGGCTGAAGAGTTGTTGTTGTCTGCAGGTCTAGCGCATCACCTGGGAGTGGATGGATCGTGGGCGGCCTTCGGTCGCGCCGCCCCCGGCTACCCGCCCCACTGCCTGCCCCCACACTGCGGGCCTGCCGGTATGCACCCGCCCCACTTCCACCACGTTCTGGCACTGCACGGTGCCGCCGCCGCTGCCACCGCTGACCTGCAGCCACCCCCGAGGATACCTGACCCAGGTGACTTGAACGAGCGAGTAGAAAACTAGCCCCGTGGCCGCCGATACAGCGGCTACTTTAACTCTCCCTCACACGTTCCCAGTGCAGAAAAACTGACAATGGCTATTCGATATTAATTATTACCGTAAACGAGGGTTACTTTTTTGGCAGTTGGAAGTTACTTTGTGTCACTTAAAATGTTTGTTTTAAGATCGTTTAGTAATAAAATTATATTTTTATTGGATGTTTTCAAAATGTAATTTATAATAGATATTCAAACAGAGTTACTTATTTCGTACCCGAAAAGCCTAAAAGTAAAGCATTTTTATCGAAAAGTCACCTCTGCGTTCACAAAGTAACAGTGGTCTACGGTATTCGATAATTCATGATTAAATATAGCTTGAATGTACGACACACGATGCATAGCACCTGTTGTACCGATAAGTTTATGGTACATCCAAACCTAATCACCTTTTCAATTCTTATATTAAGTTAATTCATTTTTAGCGCTGAAGGAACACTTACAAAGGCAGTTTATGTGTGCGAGGAGCAACTTTCAACATATAAAGTCATTTTGCAGCATCATAACTATCGCGTATGACACGAGACGAAATTATGCCAAATCTTGTCAGCTTAGAAGAGAGTTTAATTTTATTAATGTGGTGACTTATATTTCGCCTTACAGACATTACCGTTAAAGTACTGCGTGGCATAGAGGAATTATTTTGCAAGTCATGTAAGTAAATCGAACATATGAGTATTTCTGCTTATGACAATAGGCTTGATATAGTGGAAGTTGATTCCTATATGAGAAATACTTGGTGAGCAAACTATCGTAGTACCCCAGGTAAAGTAAGCATATTTTAAGGTCCTTTCAAAATGTATTAACAAGTAATTAATTTAATTTTACTTCCGTTTATCTCTGACAATGTCTTGATATATTGTGGTATGGTGTATGCCAGTGCTCACAAAATACATACTGCCAATTTAAAACTAAAATAATATCTGTACATAATGAACGCACGCAAGCATCAGTTATCAAGTGTTAATTTTAATAATCTGATTGAAATAATAAAATTACAATTTATTTAATATCATTCTTTAAAGCATCGAAAAGGGAAAAACAAGACAGAATTTATAATTCTACCAACTTTATATATACTAAGCGCAAAATAACAGAAATATTCTCTAACAATTTTATTTAAGACACTGAACAGAATAACTACTTATTAGAAACCTTGAATTAAATGTCAATGTGAGGTGTCTGTCCATAAATTTTACATTTTTGGATAAATAATTCCTAATTTTGTGTAGTGGCTTTTCGTAATTCACGCTATTTTTCTTGCGCCTATGTAATTATAATTATAGATTAGCTGTATTTTAAATAATGGTCTATAGTAGGCAATCGTATGCATGACTAATTGTTACCTTATAAATATACTTGAATTTTGTAGTAGCTACTGACCATATTTGTAACGAATTACAAGTTATGAAAACTTTGAAAGTAAATAAAAAGAAAAATTTACCAGAGCCTCATAAGTTTTCACATGACATTTAACAAGCTGTATAAGCGACTAATTAGTTTGACTTCTTAGTCAGTTAGTATTCTTACGCTCTTAACTTGGAACAGTGAGAAATGAACTACTTCCACGAAATTCCAGTCGTCTCGGTGAAAATGGAGTAACTGGAGGTAGTGAATCCATGGGGATTGTTTCAGTGGCTAAATGTTATTAATTTAAAAGTCGTTTCTCCTTATTCTCAGTGAATTTCACTTACCATATTATTGCGTTTCAATGATTTCTACGAATATATCAGTCACAAACTTATTCTTTACTAGAATTTCAATGATTAATATTTCACTGATTGTAACCACGGATTCGGAATTAGAGTGTACGGCACTTTTCCGTATAGCAATAAAAACTTGACTAATTGCATCTGTGGACACATTTATCGCCGTCCATGAAAGATACAATTTAAGGTGGGGCATCAGTGGCCGAAATAGATTATTTTATTTTTCGAATTTTTTGAAATTATGAAGAGAAAATTTTTAATGTTTTGATTATAGCGGGTATTATAGTTACCTTACGCTATAGTACAAGTACGGTTGTTGAAATAATAACATAAATTTTAGCCGTGATCAATCCAGTGAATAAAGAATATATAAATAATTGTTTCACTGACTACGGCCTGAATAAACTTTGAAAGTGCAACTCTCACACATGTACTGTAGTGTAAGTTAAATGAAATTTGCGTTTTAATCGCAACTTTTACATTTCTCTATTCAGGATTTCAATAAAGCGAATAATAAAATAATCCAGTATCGCAGTTAGTGACTTACATTAAAGCTCAAATAATTGTAAATTCTTATTTATGATATCTGCTGAATGTTATTAAAAATATTATGTGTTTGCGCAATATGGAGATCGTTACGATGTACACCGCAAATTTTTATATTTGTTTTAATTGTACAAAATACGGTTTTGCATTGGTCATTACATTAATTGAATTATTCCTTGCAGTTTTTACGTGGCAAGAAGTCATAATAAAAATTATAATTAAAAAAGTGTATTTATAGTGGAAACTTCACTCATAAAAAGCCTTTGCATTAAATATGTAATTATGCATTTTTTTAGCCTATATATACAGAGGTCACTTAATTTTCAAGTAATGTTTATGAATCTTAGAGTTCCTCTGATTAAGTTTAAACGTTGATAAGTTACATTACAATTATATTCAACTCGGTTTGTCACTGTGTAAAAACTGTGCAAGGCAAACATTATACGGACTAGTAATCATAGTTAATAACGTCTTCGGGCTGAACTGTATTTGGGACACATCATGAAGTTAGCAGTATACAGAGATGACATGTTGGGACTTCCTTGAAGTCGACAATTGAGACCAGTTTTGCGCGAACAAAGTGTTATTGTTGACCAGCATCATTTACACAAACAACACTTAGACGGTGATTACGGAAACGTAGTAAGTATAATCTAATCGGTAGTATTGGTCACGTGATCAGATCCACCCAGTCGTTCTATGTTTGACAGTATTTTTTTCCGACCATACATAAATTCTAACAGTAGCATACGCAGCAAAATTTGCAGAAGCGGTATATTTCAGTCACCGATCCGCCTGTATCTAGTAATGTCTATTTTATCATGTAAATCGAGTAAGGTTATCGTAAGCGCCTAGCATGATATTCGTTCTGTTGATTGAATAGATTTGAATGAAAACGGTTACGTATGTTGCATTCGGGTGTAAAGAGCGAAAGAGATCTGCTACTGTTATATTTCATTGGTAAAAAGGCCATGTTTCATTTTTACATAACGTGGTTGAACAAGAGTTATTGTTTATGCAGCTAAGCCCAGCGAACTAACGTGAAAATACCGTCACATACATTATTTATTTATTTACGCATGTGTACGTCACTGGCGATATGCAGCTGCTTGGTAACGGTAATATAACACGTGAATATTTAAAATATTTATTAAAAAACCCGACTCACACGATACTAAATTAAAAATCGATCAGACCAGTATAATTGTTCACACTCACTCGAAAATAAACTAGAAAAGAGATTATTATGTTTAAACGGCTGAACAGATTTCCTTGAATCATTGCTAAGAGCCATCTCGATCAAGTCAGCTTACAAACAAAAAAAAAATCGCATCAAAATTGGTATATTCGTTTAGGAGCTACGATGCCGCAGACAGACACACAGATACTCACACACAGATACGTCAAACATATAACACCCCTCTTTTTGCGTCGGGGGTTAAAAACGAACACATTTGCATACAAATTTTTAAACAAATGGCAGAATTGACTGTTAGCACAACAATGGTTTCCACGCACAAACAGTAGGAGATGCCGTTACAGTGTTGTGTTTCAAAACGCAATCGTTTTGTTAAATTCACATTTTATTGTAAAATGTTGTTCTCCAATCAACGCAGACTAAGATAAACGCAGCATATTTGTCACTGGATAAATAATTTATATTGGATTTATTTTCAAAGTTGTTAAAAATACATTGATTCTTGTGGCGGAAACAATGTTTATGAGCATAATTAACCCCTTCCATTATCCTCCGTGCAACATGGGCTGAAATACACTGACTCCAAGTTCCTGCGCAGTATACCGCATAACCCCTTGGGACACATACACTCATGTGTATGTGTATATATCTGTTGGAAGGTCCCTATCCGTCTGGAAATTTTTTCGGTTACTCTGTTTTAGAGTAGCCAGTAATATTCATGAAATAAAATAATATGTGCATGGAGCAGTAGGAGGAAATTTATCAAGGAATAGAAAGAATTGGGTGCTTAGGAAAAAAGACTACACCGCCGAAAGTTTGGCTACACTTTTAGATATTCTTGTCTTGGGTTTGTAACTGCACCGAATATAACAGTGTGAAATACTTAGGAATAACTAGTAAGCCGCTTGTGTGTACTTTACAAAATTATTAAGGATGCTATCGTTCTTCAATTTGTCCACATTGCTAGGCTATCTTTGTTGATATACGTGTTGGAGGAATGTCTTACCGGTTACGGGATTGATGTTTAGCCCTACTTTTATGTAGATATCTTTGAAAACAATCGATGATAAACTTACGTCCGGAAGATGCTTACGTAAGTATATCGTGAAATGTTAAGGGATATGGAAAGGTACACGGAAGATGCTTACGTAAGTATATCGTGAAATGTTAAGGGATATGGAAAGGTACACGGAAGATGCTTACGTAAGTATATCGTGAAATGTTAAGGGATATGGAAAGGTACACGGAAGATGCTTACGTAAGTATATCGTGAAATGTTAAGGGGTATGGAAAGGTAGGATGTCGAGCGGGTGACTGGAATACTCAATAGTCAATAAAATCTGAACTACTCATCAAATTTCGATGAGATTTTCTTTGCCGAGCAGATATATTTTACTAACAGACGTCTGTTGAGGTAGCACGATGTGATTGTTTGCTTCAATTTCGAGTAAAAAATTATAAACTTTTTTTCAGAAAAATTGTTTCTAGAAAAACAGTAGATAATTTTTTACTAGAAAGCGAAGCAAACTACCTCATAGTCGTGTATACGTAAATACACGTCCGCTGATAAACTATCTATTCGGCGAAAAAAAACAAATCTCTTCGAATTTTGGTGAGTAGTTCAGATTTTACTGAAGATTAGTATTCCATTATTCCGCTCGACTTCGTACCTTTCTACACCCATTAAATCTGGCCACAGGTAAAATTTGGATCATGATTGGATCAATAGATTTAACAGTTTAAGGTTTTTTTATTATGTTCCTGGTGATTTTCATATTTTTTAGAAACAAATAATTTCTGAGAAAAACGTTATATGACAATATAAAACATAGTTTAGTCATTGCATATAATGTAATTCTCCTTCAAAATTAGTGTCAGCTAAAAGTTCTGTAAGCCAAATAAGCATTTTGTCGATAAAAACATTTTTGTGGTATTTTTGTTAAATTGTAATTAATAATTCTTTAAATTTCATTAATACGAAATATTTGTTTACAAACTTAAATGACAACTTAAGATTTAACTCAAACAAAATGGTGACGTGGAATGAGAGCCTACAAAGAAGTGTCGACAGACTTAAAGGATAATATAAACAGTGGTGCCTACACATGAAAGCTGCACCCTCCTTTAAGCCCCGCAATGATTTCCATAGGCAGAAAGCGCTTGGGGTGATCGAAAAGAGAACTTTAACCCAATTATCTTAGATATAATATTTCCGTGCAGCAAATACACTGTGATTCATTCGAACGTTTGCAGAAAAAAAAATTGAATAAAATAATTAATTTTTGCATCACTTCAAGCACATATTTTTTAATTTGCAATAAATGCTGGGATACTAACAAAAAAAACTGCCACATATATCCATATTCAAAATAATCCTTGTATGTTTGCGCGGTGTCTTGTATACAGGTTGAGTCGGGAGGAAAGATACATGTTTTCAGGGGTGATAGTACTGGTGATTTTGAAGAAAATGTTTCTTATAAACATATGTCCATTTCTTAACCGTTTCAGAAAAACCGAATGAAAACAAGGAACGGAAATGTGCAGGTGACGGTAAATCACGATACTGTTATCGTATGTTTTGTTTAATTGTGTACATTTCCTCACAAAACATGTTCAAACTCTCCACCACCAACTTCAATGCATTTTGCTGCTCTGATAGACAGCTGTGTTGCTGATCTGAGTTCATTAGTACATTGCTTTACTTGAGCACAAGCTTGGTAAATACGAGCGAGAAGTTCCTCTCTTGTGTCCACCCTGCGCGTGTAGACTTCGCTTTTAGGCCTAAGCCAACCCCACACACAGCAATCCAATGGGGTAATATCAGGTGACCTTGGTGGCCAAGTTGAGCAGCAATTCGTCTCGAGCTGGTTGTTGGGCCGCGTTCTAGTACCTGAAAAAATGTTCTCAACTTCATTAAGAGCTTGTTGTACGGGACGTTCGGATACAACATTTACGCTGGGAAACGTACCACGGTCACGCAATCCTGGAAACACCCTGCTAAACATCCTGCTATCTGGAATTCTGCGGTTAGGAAATCGTCGGTAGTACTCACGAACAACGGCTTTGGAATTTCCATCGGAGAAACCGTAGACAAACATCATGTCCGCATACTCTGCATGTGTGAAGACCTGTGGCATTTTTGACTACACTGAACTGTATTCACTGTACACGTAACAACACTGTAGTTCCCAATACTAGGGCAAGCACTGTAGGACTGAGACTGAGGTAAACAACTGCAACATGCTTAGAGCGCCACCGTGTGGAAATGTACAAAATTACACACAGCATAATACAACAGTAGCGTGATTTACCGTCACCTGCACTTATCCCGTTCCTTGTTGTTTTCTTTAGGTTTCTCTGAAACGGTGGCATATGTTTATTAGAAACATTTTGTTCAGAATCACCGGTACTATCACCCCTCAAAACATGTACCTATCCTCCCGACTCACCCTGTATTTGGGAACATTTCTTTGATATATTACAGAAATAACTGAATGAAGTGTTTCTAAAAGTAAGTTTCGTCAGCCTACTTCCGAGGAAAGTTTTTGTATAAGTACAAACATTTCTCTAAAATGTGCCGCCGAAGTCGATTTCGTTTCTCTTCGATCATCCGTACCGTTTTCTACATTAGTAGTCTACAGAACCTTAGGTAGGTGTCACATCAAAACAGCTGTCTTTGTAGTCCGACCGCTTGGCCCAGCGGTTAGAGCCCGAAGGTGGGGGATGGGGGGAATTTACTGTTACATCCTCAGATTCAGAACTGGGCGTTTGTGTTCGTTTAATATTGGCCACACGATTTCAATTTGTCGCAAAGGGGGACTGTTTGTCACAGTGGCAAGGTGGTAAAATGCTTCGCTATTTTGAGACAAACATTTTAGATAAAAAACCAAATAATTAAAATTAAATTAAAATAAAAAATATAAAATTAAATCGGCAAACATAATGGAGCAGTGTTTGTCTTCTAAAACTGTTGACTGTAGGTTAAGTGTGTGTGTGTGTGTGTGTGTGTGTGTTGGTGTGTGTGTGTGTGTGTGTAGGTTTGTGATGTGTAAATCGCTAAAGAAATTATCCAATACGTTAGAAATACCTACTGGATGTAACTTCTCTAAAATATATATGTTGTCACATTAATAGGCTTCGGAATTATAAAGTAAGAAATAATTTTATGGGTTTATTATAGTTTCGATAGAAACTAGAATATTTCAGTTTCAAGCTATAGCACATTTAATTAAAAATTTAAAAAATAGTAACATCCACTGTTTGGTTATTGTAACATCAGGTGTTGCTAAATGGTGCTGGATATCTTTTTTCTCGCTATTTATAAGTTTGCATAATTTTGAACCCCAAATACTGGATACCTAATAACATGTAAATATTTAAATACAGGTTTCTTAGTTTTATATCGTTAGCTTAACTTTAGATTTAAGGGACACTATTGCTCACGATAACTGCATTATTTTAGAACAAAATTAATTTATATCAAACTCTATTTATTTAAGAAAACAAATAATAAAATTAACAAACTTCAGATGATTTAAAAAAAAATTGTGTAAATGAATATAATTTGAGATACATATTTTTATTTAAATTATTTGCTTATAATGCCAATCTATTACATAAAATTACAAATTAAAAAATACCTTATTGCAAAGGTATGTATTGATAGAAATTACAGATAGTAACAGATCATCATAAGCATAAATTATTGGAAGATATGCTGTAAACATTCATATACAAATCTTATGAACAGGTACAAAACATACTCAATGTTTTCCACCGGCGAAAACTGGGATTAACTCCAGCAATATTCAAACACAGATCACAGTGATGGGACACGAGAAGCAGGCCTGATGAGGTGACATCGGACGTATGTGGAGTATTTAAATGCACAGAGATACTGCCGTTACTTCTTTAAACTTGCTACAGGAACATACTACAACCTAAAATGTAAGCTGGATAAGTTCCATCACAGATGCAGGGAACTCATCAATATGTTTTATGTTCAAGAACATTTCATCAGACCATAAAGTAGTGTTTGAACTAAGATTTTCATCAAATAAGTTTGCTAACAAAACAATGACATTACTTGATTTATAAGTGTTTATTTTAAAATAACATTTGGAATTCTTACGACTCAAGCTTTTTCACATAGGCAATAACATTGCAAGTAACATGTGTTTTAACGTAATTATTAATCTGTGTTACACAAATGCATGAAAATTGTTGCTAGCATCGTTTTCAACATTGTTGCCAATATTCTGCCGTTAACTTTGTTAACATTTGCGAAGAATTGTTAAAAATATTTATTATTAAGGTTTTGTGAAAAACATTTTCTATCAATGAATGTAATTTATTTTAGTAACATGTTAATAACTTTGTCACCAGTACTGTTGGAAACATTATCTTTGCGGTTCATTCTTGGGCGGTCTAGAAGAAAGGATGTCGATAACAATTGTTATTAGCAATAATGTCATCAATGTTGGCTGCATTTTTGTCTTCAACATTGTTATTAAATTAGATTCATTATATTTACTTTCTTAGAAGAATCATACATTTTCAGCAATGTTAACAGCATATTTTCTAAAAGCATTCCAATTAACAGTATTCCGTGTCTTATAATTAGTTGTTAACATTTTTGTTACCAACATTACGTAATTAACATTGATATTGCTGTTAATTATGTGAACAATCATTTAATTAAATTATGTGTGGTGTGTTCACAGTGGTGGATCAGGCGGGTTTGTCACCCGCAGAGGCCCTGGGCCCCATCAGCATCAGTGTACCAAGGCAGTTGTCTGAGGAGCACCCCAGGAGCCCGCCGCCCGCCGCCGATGTCGGCCTGCTAACCACAGCACCGCGACGACGGACCAGCTCCCCCGCCCGACGTCGGCCGCCATCGCTATCTGGCACCGAAGACACCCCCGCCGCGCACTCTTCATCCTCCTCGTCGCCGACAACACCCATCCGGTTCCCTGGCGGAGGCTTGGCGGCACTGCACGCGCACCATCATCATCCACCACCGGCCTACTTCGGCGCCGCTGCCGCCAGCCTCTTCCTGAACACTCCGCTGCTACCGCCCGCCTCGCATTGGCTCTACTCGCAACTGTACGGACACCACGCCCTCGCAGCACCACGCCCACTAGCTGCTGGCGACCTGGCCCTGCACCTGGGTGGTGGCGTCGCGGCACTCGGCGTCCCGATGCGGCCCGACACGGACGACGAGTCTTCGGACGAGCACCGGCCCAAGATGACAGCGGATGGCGTCGGCAAAAGGCCGGTCACCATTGTGCGGTCTGCAAGCCGTGACTCGCCTCAGCGCTTCGACCAAAGCAGCCCGCCCCAGCGCCTCCACCAGAGCAGTCCGCCCCAGCGCCTCCACCAAAACGGAGCGCATGTCGCGTCAAAGACCGCGCCCTCGTCCGTGAGCAAAGACATATCGCGATCTTCCCCCAATGTTGGGGCGCCTAGGACAGCGAGACAGTCGGATGTGTGGCGGCCATACTAAGACTGGGCTACAACTGGTTCGTGTCAAGTGCGTGTGAACCTTCCTTTGTGGAACACAAACTACTTATCAAGCAAGGTTAACGTAATGCACATTGGAACTAGCTATTTTGTTAGCAACAAAAATGTTCATTGACTATAACCCCCATATTCAACCCCTCCTCAATGTGTTTCTTCATTTGGATCACAATAAAAATTTTGCCTTCCTGTAAAATTGTAAATAGTAGCATTTTACTGCATTTCTATCTGATCTCTTAAATTAACAAAGAAAAATATCACAACAATTGAATTGAATTTACAGTAAAACCTTCAGTGGGTTAGAAGGTAAATTTTTATAAATTTTGAATTTCCTTGAGTTAGCATATAGGTTTTCACGATATTTGTAATTACATTATTAGAAATCAACTATAAAACAATTTTTTGAATCAAATAATATTGCAAAATATATGTAATATATACACTATATATTTTTCACCCTACTCTTGCTTAAGGACGATTTGTGGAATATATATATATATATATATATATATATATATATATATATATATATATATAACATTTTAAAGGATTAAATTATAAAATCCTTTATTATGAAACTATTATTTTATCTCTTCGAGTAATTAAAGAACAAAAAAGACAACTCTAATATGTTGGTAGGTCTTTTTTTATCGAGTCCAGGTATTTGCCAACGAGCATACCACTTCTGGCACTGGTATAAAAGCCCTTCTGATTGAATCTCCGCACAAAAATTAATTAGTCACGTAAGGGTGAAATTCTCCGAAAAATGTATTTTCATTAAAATAAAAATGAGATTTTCTGTTGCAAATAGAATGGTTCCAAAAATTACTCACGAAGTAATCTATGTTGACAGTCTAAACAATCGTATGTTGTTACACCCAATTCAATTAGATTTTATTAATTTAGTTTCTTAAAATCTATAGTCACCGAATGAATAATCTATAACTATTCATTGAATTCTACAAGTGGTCGGCTGGCCATTTTACAATAGCTAATAGTTTAGTACTTGTTCTAACCTCAAAATAAAAATAATCATTTTTTTAAATAGTAGTTTCACAAAAAGATCGTTAATAAAAAAAACATTTGATATTCGGTAGATCAGTTATAAAATTGCTGACTGTGGCTACATTTTTCCTGTGTACACATCTGTTAGCATTTTAAAAATAGCGTTTAGAATAATAAAAATAAACTGTTTGCTACAGCATGAGTTTATAGTCTGACAATAATTTCACTGGACAGAAATCTATAGGTTTTTACATTGCGTTCTACCTGTTGTCAAAACCAGCAATTAAATCCTTCATGGATTGGCAAATACTGACAAAAACAGATCTATTCACTGCTTACGAGCGGCCATAGGTGAATTTACAACTGAAGAAATATGATTGAATTTGTTAATTTTTTCTTAAATTTAGTATAATCATTCAACAGGTAATTTTTTGTAACTGCTGTAGTGTTTAAGTGAATGATTTATTTTAACAAGATAGTAATATTATTTCTAGAATATTACTTAGAAATTAACTAATGTCTACTTTAGTATAAACAATAAAATCTTAGGAATAACATTTATTAAAAATCCGTGTGACGATTTCGACTACGAAAGAAACTCCATTCACATCTGACACCCACCAAAATTTTATCAGCTAGAATTTACCCAAAATGAGTATGTGTCATATAAATTTAACTGCGTTATTTCAGAAAACAACACGTGATAGATAATGTTTGTTATATGAACTCCTCTACTATTAGAACCAGGGTTACATTTTTTTTTGTTAATGGGGCAGGGATATTAATACGGTAATTTTGTATTACGTTGCTGTGCATAAAAAATCTTAACAACAATGGCATGCTAATATACAACCGGAAAAACAACTTAAGAAGATAAATTGTGGCATTAGTTTATATCTAATTCAGTACGCCTTCTTAAGCATGCAGCTGTGAACAAAGTACGTCTTAGTACGTTACATAAAATAAATATATAAAGAGCGCATAATTATATTTGCTTACATATTTGCGCTGATAAACAGAACTTACATACATAGATTATCATATAATTTGTAAAAAAAAAAAAATATATACTGAAGCCTTAGGCCCTTGAGGAGGGACTGATGGACTCCAGCTACCTCAACCTGTAAGGGTAGCATTAATCCTAAGCCCTACAATCCCTAACACAAGAACAAATGGCAAAAGGACAAATCTGTTACTGTTTGGATCATAGTAGGCCGGTGAATAATAAATATTTAAATTGGCCAATAAAATTTACTCCATAAAATTACTTGGATGGCCAACAACTGCAAATCACAAAATACACTTTTGGTGCTTATCTACAAACTACCTAATTTTCAGGTAAAGTTCTCAACAGTCTAGGCAACAAAAGGGAGCGAATTATGTAGCTGACTGGATATTCTTTGGTATGCAAACCGAATGTTTTCTTGAAAACACTTTCTGATTACTGTTCCGGTAAACTTTCCAAGAAGGCAATATTACAGTATTTCCATCTTAAAAGCACAAAGGATCCGTTCACGTGCAAAATAGTCAGATGTTCGTCTCTTGCGAATTTCTGGCCAGAAATATTACTATCGCTGGTTACCTTAAAATCTGCCGGAAATGTTCACAAAACACGTCGAGGTACTGCAGTCCAGCAGCAACGCCACGTCGCCTGGGCTGGTGTTGGACTTGTCAAAGTGGGTGGTTGTCGGCGGGCTCCTTTCCATACACAGTAGACATGCAACAATTTCAAGCATTTTCAAAATAACTATCATCGTGAAAGGCATTGCATAATCCTTCCTCCTTCCACTATATAATCGATAGTCATACGACCCTCACGAACTGGGCCGATACCCCGCCAGGAACATGTCTTCTCTGCTACACATGTGCTTCAGACCGCCGCTACCGTGACAGTGTTTATACAGTTCGCTCGTCTCCCTCCGCTGCCTCGCAGCGCCACTTTCGCTCATGCCTAGTTTCCGTTGCACACACACACCTACTACATATCAGACTAAAATATAATAAAAACCAATACAAAATTATTAATAGTATAACTATTATTTATCCTGTGAATATTTATATTATAACTAAACCATTTACTCTCGCAGGAAAACCAACTTCTCCAACACAAATTTCCTAACTTGACACAAATGTTCTTACTCGAGACAATCGCACTTGTCTCAATACTTCACCGTTCATAGCACATAAATGTACCTAATTTCGTAGTTATTTTTTATCTCAGTTTGATTGCAACTGTCGCTGTGAATTTCATGTGAGCCAGAGTAGTGTTAAATATTTCAGTTTAGACACAATATAATTGTTAATATGATGATAATTGTATTATAACTTATTAAGTTATTTTTTGACATGTGAAATACTAAAAACATTACAACTGGATGTTCTAAACAACGTTTGTTGAAATCACGCTATACACAAATAGCCTATGTACATATGTAACTAAGAATTACTCTATAATAACCAGCTCAAATCTAATTTAGTTATTTTTAACTTATCTCGTTAATGTAAATCTAAATATTATGATTTCAATTTGAGGTAGAGTTGAAAAATTACGTACGTTCAGAAATTAAAAATATATATACGAATGTAATGTTCACAGCGTATACATAACGTCAATTATTTTTTTTTTTTCAATAAAAATCGAAATCTGGCAAAATAACGTACATTATTAGCAAAAATTAAAATTAGTAAAAAAAAAAAAATAATAATAATTCACCAAATGCCTGAAGAGATCGTATGATTTATATGGATATTTCAAATGTACTTCAGCAAAACAAAATATTTAGAAAATAACCAACTCGGTAACTATGCATCCGTCCATCAAACGTATATCTATGCTATTTAATTACCTACAATAACTAAAGTTACGGTTAGTTCGTAAAGTTCACTATCGAAGTAATATGTTACATACCATATTTAAAATATTCTAAACTGAATAGGTTAAATACAACTTATAAGATTTTAAAATATTCTATACTTAATAATTTGTCTTATTAAGTCTCTAAACCATTTTTGTCAGAAAGCTAAGCAAAATTAACTGCTATAGTAAAAATGTCTGCATGTTTATAAATCTTTCACACGAAAGAATCTTTTAGTAATTTATTATATATATAAAATTATAGTCTCTGTAGAGATCACTTTACAAACAAATTAGTAAAAATATATCACAAAATTCTTAAGCAGCTCCATAAGATACAACTTATTGCCGCCATTTATGAATGCATGTGAATTAAACGAAGATTTATAGCATTTTAAACACTAATTTATTTGTTCATCTACATAGACATGAGACTGCGGTCTGTCTTTCACCTAGCCTCGCTTAAACATATAAGATATTAAATGCTCTGCTGTTAACTACTATGGAGAAATTATATATTTTTATTGCTTACTAGCAGTCCCCCGCGGCTTTGCTCGCGAGTATTATTCGTAACTGATAATATTTACTTTAACAGAATAATCTCTTTGTACTGTATTAGAATGTCCAAGCGGCTAGTTGAACTAACTCTGCAGCAGGATAAGTAGCTATAGCTGCCCACGCGAAAAGCAGTCTTAAGTTTGTCCCTGCCACTAACAGCGACTTCGCCTGGGCCTTATTTATAGCCCTGCCTATTTGACGTTCTAGCGTAGTTACAGACATCTAAGGTAAGAGGTTAATCGAATGAGAAACATCAGTTTACTCTGTGCACAACCATTGATGACGGTGCCCTCAATTATATATTGTCAAAATATTCACTTTAACTTTATTGACATTACGAAGTTTCAAAGGGTAAAGGTTTCGCGGAATCGTATTTCGTGCCCCAAACCTGAGATTAGTGAGATGATATATCGTCGGTTTACTGCCAAAAGTGACAAAGTCAAAATTAGATAAAATTATAAAAATACTAGGAATATGTATATGTTATTCACGAACAATTGCCCAAGTTTCGTACTGTTGTGTCACAGTATAGTAACATTCCACATTTTTGTTAATATCTACAATTTAATAATGTTTTTAAACGAAATAGCATTTATGACTTAATCACTTTTGGCAATATACCGACGATAAGTCAGCTGATTTTGTAGAGGAACCTAAGTGGAAAGCGAACTGCAATTTCACCCCTTTTAAAGACTACATGTAAATTGCACTAATTCGGTCTGCCTTATAGTTTTTGTGTGTCAGAATTGAACGTTTGCACGCAGCTTTTAACGGAATTCGAACCCAGAACCTGCCAGAATTTAGTCCTGAGTGACAAACAACTGCGTCACGTAATGTCGAAATAATTCATGAAAAAAAAAAATTAAAAATAAAATAAAATAAAATATCTGTGTCCTGGGCTCATAGAGGTTGTACAACACCACGTCTCGATAGGTTACTGTAGTGAAACTCCTGTATAAGTTTGTTTCTCCCTGCTCGTTCCTGCTTTTTGGATAGTCTGCATTGATTATTGGCCAACTAAGTTTTATTCTTAATAATCACGTTTCTTATAAAGAAAAAAATTACAAACATATTTTTTTTTAATATTTACGTAAGCATCACTCTGACGCGAACAACACCTTAATATTGCTACTGGTTAGATATATATCGTGGGTTGATGGAAAACAAATTTTGTGCTTTTTCACCCTTCTGGGTGTCGAATTTCGAAATATTTTAAATTTACATCTTAGACATTTGTATAAATATCCAACTGAAGTGTAAATCACATCGCTAGCCCGTTCAGTCGATTCAAAAACGATCATTCGCTATAAAAAAAAATAATAATACATATCACCCCAGCATAGTATTGAGAAATCGAATTTCGAAAAATCTGAAAACCGTTTTGCGATAATTTCTGTAATCATCATCCTAAAGCAAAAATTAATTGTGTATCTCGACGGGTTCGATAGACATCGAGGATTTATCTAAAACACGTTCAAGGTCTTTTCACCACTTAAGAGAGTAAATTTCGAAAAACCCTTCAATCACATTTTAGAATACTTTATTGGTATCTCGTGGACGTAAAAAAAAAAATTGGCCCGCTGGGTTCAATATATATCGACGATTAATTGAAAACGCTTTTCACCACTTTTCACCCCTTTTCACGTCCTTAGGTGGCGAATTTCGAAAATTCCTGAAATTCATTTTTAGGTATTTGAGTAAGCATCAATCCTAAACAAAAATCACGTCGCTATATAAAAAACTATGGGATCGATATATATCGAATGTGAGTCAAAAACTCATATTACCCCATTTTTAACCAGTTTAGGGCCGAATTCGGAAAATATATTTGAAATGGTACTTGGAATATTTACAAAAGCACCAATTTAAAGCAAAGAGCACTTCGATATCTCGATTGATTCGATAGATATGGAAGAATATTCGAAAAGACATTTCACGTATTTTCACCCCTTTAAATAAAGCATTTCGAACCTATTTTGAGTCCTGTCATAGACATTTGTAAAAGTAACCAATTAAAGTTAAGATCACGACGATACCCAACTGTGTTTCAAAGATAAAGACGATTCATTAAAAACACAATTTGCCCCTTTTTACTGCCTAGGGGTCGAATTTAAAAAAAAAACCTAAAACTACTTTACGTAAGCAATATTTTGAAGTGAATATCAACTCTCTATCCCGAAGGGTTCGATAGATATCAATAGTTGATTGGAAACACATTTAAGGTCTTTTCAGCCCCTTAAAAATAGAACTTCGAAAAATCCTTAAATTGGCTAATATGCATTTTTACGAGTGTCCTATTAAAGTAAAATCATCAATATTGGCCGTCGGGTTCGAGCTCTATCGACGTTTCTTCGGAAACACATTTCACCCCTTTTCACCCCCTTAGAGGTCGAATTTTGAAAAATCCCTACTTAGTGCTCGCCTACGACCTGAAGGGAACCCCCACAAAAAATTTTACGATTCTAGGTCCAGTGGTTTGAGCTGCAGTTTTATATGTCAGTCAGTCAGTCAATCAGTCAGCTTTCATTTTTATATATAGAGATGATAACGTTACTTCCAAAGTGTCTGCTCACATAATTTTACATTATCAGTTGTCACGACAAAACCAAATATATAGGCCTTTTTTGGTTAATTTTTGTTTATGAATCTTTCACACAGTTCCTGTGGTAGGCGGCAAGAGTTACGATTCGATGAGTTTTCCTTTCAAATCTAACTTCAAGACACACCTTCTCATTCCTAATGTGTTTCAGTGTAACTTACGCAATGGAGGAATAGAGCAGAAATATATTTATTGTTCACTGGTCGCCTTGAACAACATTAAGGAAAAATGGATATTTAAACGTATTCTGGTCCTAATAGCATAAACAAGAAAATAAGAAGAATGATAATGGCACTCGTACGAAGCGCGCTGTCAACCTTACACACAATTGAATAATCGTGGATGATTTTCTTACTACTTATTTCTTAAGGAGTCGTATTATTATATGTTCATACTAGTTAACTGTTAAGGGGTAATATTTTATTTTCATACTACGTATTTGTTAAGGGGTCATATTATTATATTTTATACTACTTATTTGTTTGAGGGGTCATATTACAGTATATTGTCATATTTTTTATTTGTTAAGGGGTCTTATTAATATATTTTCATAGCACATATTTGCTAAGGGGCCATATTTTCACGTTTCTATACTACTTACCTGTTAAGGGGTCATGTTATTATATTTTCACACTATTTATATTTTAAGGGGTCAAATAGTTATGTTTTCATACTACTTATCTATTAAAGGACTATATGATTATATATTTGCATACTTGTTATTTGATGATGGGTGATACTGTTATATTTACACACTACTTATTGGTTAAGGGGTCATGTTATCATTTTTATAAGTATTTGTGCAACAATGCTCAGAGGGAACGTTTCTGATGGAGATGTATTTGAATTCAAATGGAATAATTTGCGACAGTACACTGTGGAAAAGTCAGTTTTATATATTTTTCAGGTCTCCTACATAAATCTCATAATGTGAGAAGGATCTTGAAAATTGAATACTTTTTGTATTTACATACACAAACAGTTTCCCAAACATTTTGTTATTCAGTTCAAGCACGAGATAAATTTACTAGCAAAGGGCTCGTTTATATTAAGCAATATTTTGATAAAACGAAATTTTTTCTCTGCAACGAAAACGCATTTTATTGTTTCGATAGCATTGGCTAGAAGTACGTACTTAAAGCCGGTTTATAAGTATATTTGACCCATATAATTTTCTTTGTCATGAGAAACTGTCGGAATTATGATTAAGATATACGCATTTTTATTCGAAGCTACTAAGCCAATGGTTAGCTTGAAAATATTGACAGTACATTTTTCTTAGGAATAAAATCAGCAAGCTATACAAACACTTTTTAAACAGTGATGTAATATATTTCTCCAATACACGGTAGGGGACACTTACAATACTTCAAATTGTAAATGAAGGAACAGTGAAGCGCTGTTACTATACTGTGGGCGATAAGGTGTCGTGGTACTTGGAAGAGCAGGGTTGCCGGGGCTTGCAGGGTAGAGGGAAGCAACTACTCACTCAGCTCTGACTCTGTAGAATCTGCAATGTACACACATGTGCCCAACACATGCAGTTCAACTACAGCAGTCTGTAGCGAAGGTACTATTTCTGCAGAATTATGGGTCTGAAGTGCTACAACTTCTGGCGCCCATTGTGCAAGCCTGGTAACGTCAATATACATTTCACTGTATCTTTAAAATGAATAGAAATGCTACTATTGATAAATGAGACGAAAATTAACTATACTTTTTAGCACTTCTATACATCCGTGCGATAAATTAAAATATAATTATTCACAGCGTGTGTCTTATTACTAACATATCCTATGTTTGGTTCGTTATAGAACATTTGTGATATTTTACTGTTTTGTTTTTAATACACAGGTGAAAAGTATTCGTAAAAATCCTTGACATGCATGAGAATAGCATTCCATTGAAGTTTCTATGGTGAAGTTTACTACCCAAATCAGATTCGTCAGGGAACCAGAAAATATGGTGTAAAACATTGAAGTCCATATTTAATTTAATGTAACGAATTTTTGTAATAGTGAATGGTATATAAAACACTTAAGATGTTAGTTATGATATAAAGGTGCTACGAGTCGTATTGATGATACCAACAAGATAAAATTCAGAAAATAATTTCTAGTAACGTTATGATTATATATTTCAACAAAAAGACACGTTTCTTTATCAGTCTCTTGTTCCGGACTTATGAATGCGATAATAGGTAAGTAGTCATAAATGATTCGTAGAGTATTTGTCGCTGCAGGAAAATTATTACTCTCAAGTTTCCGTAGTTTTATATTACATTTATATGTACTAATATATTCTTTGTAGATTGGCTTAGAAATATCAGATAACTTTGATGCATTAAGTGTTGAAGAATTTCATACGCCCTGGACACATTTGTTCGCAAAAGCGTAAAAGAGGCCAGCCTACATTTATGTAGAACCGAGTTGTAGTGGGATAGAAATCTTTGTTTATTTTTGACTTTACCATATGTGTTCACAACGTACCTGAAGAAAACATAATTCAGAGGAGAGCTTTTAAGGTACTTTCTAAACAGTACATGCACAGAAAATGCGAGAACTATTTCTGAGCTCTTTAACACGGCTTTAAACGACAGTTTAGCGCAGGTACACTATAAAATTTACTACTTGTGTTGGTACAAAACTAATTAAGTGTTCAACAGTGTATTTAAGTACATTTTTTTCTAAGTGCATAATGATGGGGTAACCGCTGAAAGAATTTAAGAAAACAACGGTAAGAAAATGATACTATTTCTGTGATTCTGTGAGACACTCATATTATTATAGAAGATGCCAGTAAGCTGTATCGTCATGTGAATTGAAATAATATAGACCAAATTCCTTACCAACACATATTTTCAAATGTTAAGTTATGGTTAAATTTTCCCTAACATTGAAAACATAAGACTGGAAATTTAAAACACACAATATGCAAACTAAAACATACTCTTAACAAATATAGTATACCAACACATGTACTATCCTAAAGAAGAAAAACATTTTGTAACAGCATAATTTTATATATATATATATATATATATATATATATATATATATATAGGCTATATTGGTACCACATTAATCATGTTAGAATAATTACCGACATGGCATAAAATTAAAATGCACTTAATGGAAATTTTAATGCCAAGGTACACTTAATGAAGGAGTGTATAAGTTTAATATCTCGTCGACAGCGAGGCAAATAGCAAATACATACGGAATCAGTGACTCAGAGAATAAAAAAGTGGAAGATAAGCGACCATGGCCAATAGCAAGGCACTGTCATTGGCCGCGACTTTGTAAAACATTGGAAAGCCATAAGTCATAGAAATCAGTCCATCAAAATGCCATTTAATTAAGAATATCGGATATAAGCAAGTGCCATTTTTCTTTTTGAAATGGTAACAAACAGAGGACCACAGATAAAATATTAGTGTCTAAAATAACCAGCGAAGTATACTAAATACATACTACACTCATAACGAATGACATCATATTATAGGGAAAACTCTGTGGTGTTTACAAACGGAACTTGCGTGCATTGGTACAACAATTATTTAAAGAATCTGTGGTTCTTAAGCTACAATATGTTAAACAATTTTACATGTGCAGTACGTTGAAAATACAGCAAACAATAGGAAATTATGCAAAGCAAATAAATTTATTAAAATTTCGATCATTTACACTTAATTTTGTATATACACATTCTTAAAATTTATTATAATTACTGTAGGAGTGTTACGCTACAAAGGGATTGAAGGATGTGGTATATAAATTATTATTCGTAGCAACCTAGAGTTACTATTTAACAGATTAATACAATTTTTAAATTTTGTCTTAAGTGGTAGAATTAGCCTACAGTTTTAAGGATACATCACATTAGTAATAGCTATATTATTAGGATTTCAAGCAAGCGTGTCTGTACGGTGAATTTGAAAACAAATAAACATCTGTTAGGATTGTTTGTGAATCACCGTTTTTTATAAGCTTCTCTTAAAATTTCAAACCTAAAGCTATGTTTCTTATTTAAAAATGTATATGCATTACTTAAAATAATATATGTTTTACATGGAAATATTGCTGTTGTAAACGCATTTAGAAAGTTTACAGTTCTACACAAACACTCGCTGACATACAGAAATCTATACATAAATATTCACACATGCATACACTTACTCAAACCCCCACTCGCACACAAAACAGAAAATATATTATTGATTTTGACAATTAATTTTTTTATTGTATGATGTTGATTAAAAAATACGATTTTAATGGTGTTCATGATACTATTTGTATACTGGACTAAGGTTTATTACAACTCACACGCGTAAACACAGAAGAATGGCAAGAAAACTACCACGATTGCTGCATTATTTAAATATAACTCCAGGCAGAATGCGACTGATTCACTCCTGAAGTATTTAATGATTGAATGAATTTTGTAAAACTGACTAGTTGAGTAAAGTTTGTTAGATATTATTTCTTATGGCATACGTTAATAATCTTACCAGCAAATCCAATATACGCACCCACCAACACACACACACACATTCATATTTGTTTGAGCAGCACATGTAATGTTTATGTTTTTATGTTTATACATATGAACAAATTCGCTAAAAATGCTCACTAGAATAGGCTACTTGAGATCGACTAAGAATTTATGTTTCCCAAATACGATAGTATATGCTCTGGGATGACTCTGCGACCTTTGCAGTATTTAACTCTTTTTCCGAGATTTAGGTAGTACTTAGCATACGGGTTTTAATGCCTTAAGAGTTTTCCGATTAATACGCCAACGCATTAATTTCTAGAAAATTTCCTTCCTAAAAAAAAAATTTTTTCTTAAGAAATCAGTGAAAATCGAAAACAGTTTATTTGACATCACGATTAAAATTCCACAAAAGCCTCAATGATTTGAAATCACCGATTATCTTGAAATCGAACGGCTTAGAGTTAACTAGTAACAAACTCTTATTTTAGAGTGCTAAAATAATGATATACAGACTAGTATCAAGACAATACTAAGAGTGACAATTTATGACAGGTAAATCAGAAGATGCTGGCCGAATGAGTGTACATAAGGACACTTCATTTTATATATTAAGATGAATTGTCCTGACACATTCACTCATTAACGCACAGCCCAAACCGCTGGACCTACAACCATGAAATTATGAGGGAAGCTTCCACTTGCCCCGTAGGCACCCACTTAGAATGGATTTTTCGAAATTCGAAAATCAAGGGTGTAAAAAGGGGTGAATAGTGTTTTCAAAGAATTCCTGATATCTCATTTACGGCGAAATCTTTCATAATTTTTTTAACTTCAAAATATTGCCCAAACAAATGCATATTGGCGTATTTTTCGATTTTCCGGAATTCGAAAATTAAGGGGGTGAAAAGCCGTAAAATATGTTTTTCATTAATCCGTGATTTCTCCTAAACCATTTCAGATAGTGAGGTGATTTTTTCTTTAAAATGATGCTTAAGTAAATATCTAAAAAGTACTTCTAGAATTTTTCTAACTTCGTCCTTGAAAGCTCTTAAAAAATTAAAAAGTGTTTTTAATTAATCACACTTATCTCCTAAACCAGTGGAAGTATTGAAATGGTTTTGATTTAAAATAAATCTTACGTAAATATCAAAAAAGTAATTTCAAGATTTTTCGAAATTCGTCCTTGAAAGCTGTTTAAAAAATATAATGTGTTTTCAAATAATCATCTGTACCGCTTATACCCGTTGAGATATCGAGATGATTTTTTGATAAGAATAAAGCTTATGTAAATATCTACAAACTGAATTTAGGATTTTATGAAGTTCGAAAATTATGGATGTGTAAAGCAGTAAAATGTTGCAGTCTCCCGAAAAAAGAGAATGATCATGGAGAAATAATTCAACAGTTGTTTCTTTTTGCCAACCTACTCATAAATAAAACTTCTCTGGACTGTATCCTGTACATACGAAAGAATTATCACGGCCTGCCTTTAAGTATTTACTCAGGTATTGTACATAGTTTGTGGTGTGGGAATGGTGGGGTTACGGGTTTGTATCCCGTGCCAGACTTCCCATACAGCACGTATACGTTGTAGCAACGTCACACAAAATTTTTTCAACGTTGCAGCAACGTTGAATGAAGTAAATGAAACGTTGTAGCAACATTGCTGCAACAGAAAAATGTCCGTTTTTATTCAACGTTTCTAAACAATGTTGCAGCTACGTTGATCTGCGGACGTTGCAGCAACGTTGATTTGAGGATATTGCAGCAACGTTAATTTGAAGATGTTTCAGCAACGTTGATTAGGTGATGTTGCAGAAACGTTGATTTGGCAACTTTGCATCATCGTTGATTTGGGATGTAGAATATATAAAGACCCACTTGTAGCTATAAAACCAGAATAATTATCATTTCTAGGCGACATTTAACGTAATCAAAACTAAACTCGTAACACGATATTTAAACAATAAATAACATTCATCAAACACCTATACGAGGACGCTACAGCACTATTGGCATGGAAATTTTTTGTAAATCAATAGTTTACAATAACATTTCCTACAAGTTTAATAAATGAGATAGTAGAAATAATGTACCTTGAATATCCCGCAAACTAGCACAAGATAAAAATATACGCAACAGCAAATACAACATGCAAAGCACCCAAACAAACTGGCGGCAATGACGGCAAGTACGTCATTGATGTATTACAAGTCAAAACGTCAATTAAATGAATTAATAAAATAAATTAGCATTGAGAAGACCTCAAAAATAATTAAATTTATGATAAAAATAATAATTACACAAATAATTCGCAGTTCAAGATTACTTAAAAACTTATTTAAAACAACAGAATCTCAAAGGAGACTTCTTGACCAGGTAGTAGGCGACCATTGTCAACGTTGTAGCAACGTTACAAAAAACCTCAACATCAACGCATTAAAATTTGAAACATTGGTACTTTTAGAAACGTTACTGCAACGTTGACAATAGATATGCAACCAAAATGAAACAATACAACGTTGTTGCAACGTTTCTGCAACCAAGTGTGCTGTATGACATCATACGAGCATATTTCGCGCGCTCTTTACACTGAGCTAAGACACTTTATAGTTCACTGTTATTGAGTACATACACTAACTGTTAAATGCCTTCATCACATATTTTATCCAGAGTTATAGTTTACATTACATAATTTCACGCAGGCAAAGCCGCAGCCGGGCAGCTATTTTATAGAGAAACTAGCAGTCCCCCGCGGCTTTGCTCGCGAGTATTATTCGTAATTGATAATATTTACTTTAATTGAAAAACCTCTTTGTACACAAGATTGGTACTTCAGTCATCAAGTGTTAGAATGTCCAAGCGGCTAGTTGAACTAATTCTGCAGAAGGATAAGTAGCTATAGCTGTCCTTGCGAAAAGCAGTCTTAAGTTTGTCCCTGCCACTAACAGCGACTTCGCCTGGGCCTTATTTATAGCCCTGCCTGTTTGACGTTCTATGGTAGTTACAGACACCTAAGGTAAGAGGTTAATCGAATGAGAAACATCTGTTTACCTTGTGCACAACCATTGGTGACGGTGCCCTCAATTATATATTGTCAAAATATTCACTTTAACTTTATTGACATTACAAAGTTTCAGAGAGTTAAGGTTTCGCGGAAACGTATTTGGTGCCCCAAACCTGAGATTAGTGAGATGATATATCGTCGGTTTACTGCCAAAAGTGACAATGTCAAAATGAGATAAAATTATAA
>PNEQ01012438.1:0-22725 GCA_003012365.1 Medauroidea extradentata
TCTTGTTATTTCTTTTATTTTCTGTTTGTTCCTTGCTTTTATCTGACCAGATTCCAGTTTTGGAATTTCATGTTGTGTATGTATCCTGATGACTAAAGCATACTCTGCTTATTTATGTTTTCTTGTATTATTTTTTTAGTTTCCTTTTAACAGTCATATATTTCGCAATGGAGTATGTCCAAGTAAATAAATCCAGTCATGCACTCCCATTGCACAGTTCTTTCAAAGATCACAGCAGCATATAAATCAATACCATGTCCTAAGTAAGAACCAAGATATTCCTGTGCTGAAATTTGGCATTACAACTCTATATTTTGTAGATTGGTCACAGGAACACCTTTTCGTGTCACTTCGATGCGCCAGTATTTGCATTAATTGGCATTAACTAGTTTATTCTCGTAAATTACTTAGCACAGTCCTGCAGAAAGAAAAAATAGTTTTTTTAACGAAACTTAAATTTCAACATTATCACTTACGATTCAACATATATATGGTTAGCCAAACTAAATCCTAGTTTTTTTAAACCTCTGTGACGTTTTTAAATTGTCAAATGCTATGTCTGTGTTTTCTTATTTTATTAATATAATGTCCTGAAATTGGAAATTACATCGAATGCTGTAACCCACTGTATGTTATCTGAATAGAAAAAACTTTATTGATTTTTTTCAAGTTGCTCAAACAAATCCTGAGCTCATCGAATAGGGGCCGAAATGACTACATAGGCATCTCGATGAAATGATATTTGATGCAGCCTTCAGTGTGGAAAGTAGTGTCAAATAAATCATTTTAGAAAATCTAAGCGTTACATATTTAGTTTGAAGAGATTATTTTGCGGATATTCTAGAGGGTTTTCAATAAATTTAAATAGCCCAGTTTAATAGTGATAATCTAACTCTTTTCAAGAAAATTCGTAGTCGAATTTGCGGTATTTGGTTTTATTTAGCAACCGTCTGCTCTTTTATTTTCACGAAGATGCCAGCAGAGCTTTAGAAATTCCGTAATTTAAAGGGGAAAAGATGAACTGTTTTACAGCTTAGTCACGTTGTAATTTTGAGTTTATGGAACTGTAAACATACACAACTCTGCTTTTAGATCCCTCTCCTTACTATGTATTTGTCAAATGCATAAAAAGGTGGCACAGCTACAGAAACTATTCTAGACAAGTCATCAACGAATATAATACAGACAATAATAGTAGGCTGACTTCGACGACAACACATGTAATGTTTCAGGAACCAGCGTCTGTTCTCGTTTTCTGGAACACTAACAATCTGAGGAACTCCCGCAGACTAAGTTCATTTGTGTTGTCAACGTCGCCTTTGTTCCTCTTTGTCGCCATTTTCATTCACTTCGTTCTGTTAAGGTTATTTCTACTACAGGATAGAAAGAAAATTAGTTTTCTTATGGGAGAGTTTGGCACAGGGAAGATTACTGCCGCTAGATTCGCTGCTATCACAAAGGGACCAGAAAAATATGGAAATGTAGTAAAATTAAATTTTAATAGGCTTGGAAATGACAGAAGTCAATTAACTTTAATTTAAAGTAAAAATAAACAAATATCACGTTTTAAATTAGCAACTTCATATAACTTAAAATTCAGGAAAGCTCTGTGATTGGTCAGTTTGCACCCATTACCGATACCAGCGCTCAAGCGGAAGAAATTTTCCCTCAGACAAACTTTTAACATTGATCTTTCTAACCTCTAGTAGAATTGTACTTAGTTCTGTCCTTCTCTAATTTAATTTACTTTATCTTCATTTGGTTTCCATTACGTATCAACTATATTTCTATTTCAGAATTACTTTTATGTTTGTAGACTACAGCCGTTTCTGGATTCCTTTGTTTGTTTGTTCTTTATTTTATTGTTTATTTTCTCGTGCTTAGTCATTTTATGTAACTGGGGGTTTTCTGCGACTCAGAAATGTTTCCTAGCAACGGCGGATATAAAAACACTTCTGTTTGCTGCACATATAACCTTTGAAATATGTATAATGTTTGTACTCTGACATGCAACATTATTTTATGAACTGTTGGGACCACGGCCGAAGAAGACCAAAGATAACACAGACTTATCATCCGCAACCAGAATTTCTAATATGAAAATATCCTCTGGTTTTAATTCCCATTCCAGTGTCTAATTTGTGAACGACTTTCTAATTAGACTATTAGGTTTCACTTTATGTTTTCTATTTCGGTTCCAGCCGATATTATTTTAATTAGTCGTTCTTCGGTTTCTTTTTTCGTCAGGTATAAATGTGTCACGTTTTCAGTACTCATACACCCTCGTTTTTATACTGCTTACTATTTCACTATGGCCATCCTGATTACTTTTACGAAGCATGTCCCACTACATATTATGAGGTTTAAACTAGCCATATATATATATATTGTTATTTACTTCGCAACCTCTGTACTAAATGAAACAGTTCACGCGTATTGTAATAGACTGAACTGTAATCCTAGCTAGCTAGATAATTTCTAGTTTGGGTTTCCAAAGCTTACGGCTTACAGAACTACAGAGAGTTACACTCGTTTATGCTTAAAAATTGCCAGTTGTAACCCGACAGTTTTGAATCACTATTTCACAATTTAATGCCATTCATTAAAAAAAATCCATTAAATATCCTCAACAAATAACTTTAATTTACTGTGTACATTTATATCCGTATAGCGATATAATTTAGGGCCGCGGAGGCTGAATGGTCAGACCACTCGCCTCCCTCCAAGACGATCTGGGTTCGATACCCGACGGGGCTGTTCCCGGATTTTTCACACTTTGGAAACGTGGCGGTCGTTCTCGTTGGCCGGCCGCTTTTCTCTGTCATTGTTACATCTGCAGTGTCTCATTTCATGCAGCCCATATTTATCACTGGTTCTACAGGTTGACGGTTAGTAATGGGTTGTCACTCCCATCTCAGCTAGTTTAATTAAATCATAAATAAATAATAAACCACAATCATGGCTGAAATGGTGCAAGGAGAATCCTTGTAATGACGCGCGATCCTCTGGGTCTATCAATACATTTAAATAAAAAATAGCATCATAGATTAAAGGTGTGATATAGAAATGTAATGTAGTTTGTAAAAAAAAGTAATAATCGCTTCTCGCTGCAACAAGTTTCAAACGTAGGTAGTGATGCACCTAAAAGGATCTGGTAAGAGAAGGGAGATCCTCAACTCGTGACTCGCTCTCTCACTGTTGCACTTGTAAATATTTACACGGCACTTGATAATTTCTGCCTCTGGGAGAAGCGGGTGACCAGCGTCTAAGTGGATGCAGACACAACTTTCCCTTACGAGGGAGCTCTCGCCAGACGAGACGAGCCAGCCCCGCAGGAAGTGAAAGTATCGCCCAGGACAACTTGCGAGAGACCTTGCTCCTGTGGTCAGCCCTGGCACGTTACCAGGGGCGCTGCACTCTTTCCTGACTACTTTTACTAACTACTCATTTACGGCAACGCCCAGAAATCACTAAAAACTACGCTGAGGT
Source organism: Medauroidea extradentata (assembly GCA_003012365.1). Classification (NCBI taxonomy): domain Eukaryota; kingdom Metazoa; phylum Arthropoda; class Insecta; order Phasmatodea; family Phasmatidae; genus Medauroidea; species Medauroidea extradentata. The sequence goes on from PNEQ01012438.1 coordinate 3,490, forward strand.
TCATTCTACTTCAGTTGAAGGGGTATGGAAAGGCAAGACGTCGAGCAAACGACTGGAATAATCAATCGTCGATGTAATCTGAAAAACTCGTCATAATTCGATGATACATTTTTGCTGAGTATATATTTTATTATCAGACGTCTGTTTATACAGCACTAGGCGGTAGTATGCTTTGCTTCCGAGTAAAAAATTAAAAAATGTATTTGGAAAAATAAGGGCTTGAAGCCACAACATCCATAAAAATTGAAAACTTTAATTTTTATAGTTTTTAATATGATAACATCCAGGCCGCTATAATATCTGAATTTCAAAACTTCTCGCGTTTGGATTTAAAAAAAAAAAAATATCCCAAAACCTCTCGCAAACAGCTTTATGGATTTTTAAATGTTTCAAAAATAAAAACGCGGGTTTATTTAAATTCGGTTGCTATAGAGGCCTGGATATTATCGCATTAAAATCCATTTTTATGGATTTTGTGGTTTCAAACCCAAATTTTTTTCATGGTTTTAAAATTTTTACTCGAAAGCAAAGCGTACTACCGCCTAGTGCTGTATAAACAGACGTCTAATAGTAGAATATGTACTCAACAAAAAATCTCAACGAGTTATGATGAATAGTTCAGATTTAATCGACGATTGAGTATTCCAGCCGTTTACTTAAGAAGTAAGGTGGCCAGCTGAATGAACGTATTATCACGTTCGAGGCCTAGACGTGCGGAAGTAGTAAGGTGACACAGCACACGCATAACGTCTCACCCTGGCCTTTATGAGCAAGTCACTGAACTGGAGTGCAGTCTGTTCACCTACGAGATATTCAGTGGCACACCTATCGTTGTATGAAGTAATATTAAACATTAATGTTTACTGCACTCACTTATTACCTTTTAAAAGGTAGGGGGCCGCGGGGGCAGAATGGTCAGACCATTCGCCTCCCACCAATGCGGTCCGGGTTCGATTCTCGGAGAAGTTGGTCCCAGGATCTTCGCATGTGGAAATTGCAACGGACGATTGCCCCTCATCAGCGTTAAACACCTCGATGATAAGCACTGACCAAAATCTAACACTAACATTTATAAGATACTGCGCCAAGATTTTCATACTTAAAAAGGACACCAAAACCATCAATTTCCGCCAATTTCTGACCTCTAGAAAGCGTGCTTTAATAAGTAGTGGTGCGCCTGTAATGGATATACACACGTGTAACGTTCTTTAAATGCTGTTCCTAAGCAGACATCACTTGTGCGTGTCGAGCAGTTTTCGAATAATCTTGTTACGGCCGAAGCTTTGCACGTTGCTAATCAAATTTTTTACTGGCGTGTTTTGGAAAGGAACATTTCCTTCGCTAGTTAGGAAGCAGACGGTAAGGAGTTTAATAAAATGGGAGACTGCAATGAAATGAAAGTTATTTGGGCTAGATGAGGAGAATAATACCTTATTTTTAGTATTTCAATGAAAAACAGTCACCTTGTAATTTTTATTTTCAAAAATTGAACGTAGTTTTTTCTATTACAAAAGTTTTCAAACAGGAAACGGCACCCAATCTATAGCCACCTAACCAACATCAGCGTAACTATAGTGGCGAAAATTGTTACTTTCCAAACTAATAACGTTGAGCTTCGTAACATTTAGTAGAATTGACCTTAGCTATGCTAACGTACAGACTTTTGCCTTAATGTAAGTCCTTAACATCAGAGGAAAAATTTCAATTAAGAATGCATATTTTCTCTTAACCTTATAACTTTACACAAACATAACTTTTACCACGAAATTACGAGATGTATATGCTATTTAGACTTTCTAATTGAATGCTTTACACAAACGACGTTGTAGCTAACATTTTTCCTCTAAAAGAAGTTACACTGAGAACAAAAACAAATATTTGTGTAGTTCGTTGCAGGAACTATCGTTCTGTTAAAATATGGACAACTATCAGGTTTGGCTATCACTCCTATTTGGACGCTTGCTCCAACTACAGAATATATTTGATATTTCAGCGGAATGTTGTTAATTTCGCATAACTTATTCTTCCATCTAAAATTATTATTGCATGAATGTTCCCGAGATTGCCAGCATAGAATCGTGATTGTTGTTATTTTAACACAGTCTTGGTACCTAAAACAATTCTGTTTTCTCAGTGTGCGGGTTAAAGACTGTTATGTGTGGTAAGTTGTTATATGTTGATAATGGTGTACCACCATTTGGAGGTGTTTTAGTGTGAATGATTCTGGCATGGAAACTAAGTACAGACGGCTGTGTTTTACCAGTCATGACAATCGAAATAAAGGACTATTCTTCTCTCGCTAGCTACAGAAAAAAAACTGAATCCATGAAATAAGAGGGCAATTAACATAAGTTCTTGTAAAGATGTTCATTGAAAGTGTTGCCGGAAGTGTGGATGTACATACTCACCAAAAATAAAGAAACTTGTGCCAAGGAAAGTACCTTCAGATGCGGTCAGTTGGAGAACGTTGTAACCAAAACTATTTTAATTAAATACATTTAAGACATACGAATGATAAATTCATTCTTAATTATAATAGACGTTATGAGAAGTATACTTTACTAAAATATAAGCAGGAACGATTTAATGGGAATTAATTATTTTACCATTGTGTTCTTTAAGGAGTCTTTCATTAGTGTACATTTCAATTTAAATTATTCGCCTTCTTCCAAAGAAGTATATACTTATGATAACACCTTCCTATTTGTGTGTCTGTGTGTTTGTGTGTGAATGGGTTTCCTTTAAAAATTTTGTACCCGTAATTTTGGTACATTTGGCGCTGGTCTATATTTTAGGAACCATTTTACCAATTCAAACAAAATGTTATAAGATGTCAAATTTCGCACATGTTACAGTAAATAAATTTGTTCATTCCCTGTAATTAAGAAGTAATTCAGAAATATTGTTATCTTTCAAATCGAAGACATCATGCACGGATGCGTAAGCAATCAAAAATGTGTAATAAAATGAAATGTTATTTTAAAAATAAATCGATATGGCGACTAGTGCATGTCAAAAATTTTATTGTTAAAGGGAAATAATAAAGTTAAGAATTTTATATAATATTATATTTTTTCGCTTTAAACGCACCAGCGTAGTATTTCGTTTAGTTAAGTTCCTAGAAAAAGTGCAAATGTTTTGTGAGTCTTGGATAGAAAGTTTATTAGGAACAAAAAGGAGAACTTTTAGTAAAATGAACGTTCGATGGTTGTGAAGACGTGAATAACCAAGCTCTACGACAGAATAGGTTGTCTGAAGAAATGCTGTGTCTACCTCAACCACAGCCAAAGGAAAGATGACCGAGTATCAGCTACGCAATTCCTGAACGGTTTGCTGAATTAATCTGCAGTTTGAAGAATAATGGTAACGTACAAGTTTCAGTTACTTAGATTCAGTGGAGTGAATTTTACGAGCCAAGGGGATTATTTTAATTAATTAACTTCAATTGGACGCTGTAATTAATTTGCAAGAAACCGCGCTTTTAATATTAATTTATCAATAGTCAACCCTGCAAAATTCCCCACAGAGATAATTGTTCCCATACTGTAAAATGATTAAACAGCCGGTGTACGTTTGAAATATTTAAGGCGGCCGACTACCCCACGCTTAAAATGCGTTACAGTATGTTAGTAAACAGGTTTTTTTCTACGAAAATATTCCACATGTACTTATTGTGCCAATGTGAGAAAAGATGACAAACTTCAGACAAGGTCCGAACCTCATTGTTAAGACGCCACGCTCATAAAACACTGTTTCTAAGCCCTCCAACATAGCTAAAATGAAAACGACCTTTTCAGATTTCCGTTCTTCAAAATGCACTAACCGGATGTATGTGAAACTCAGATTGCGACCTGCCCAGAACTTAGTTGCAGACTTTCCACCAATAAAATTATATGGTCACCGCTTTATGTCCCATAGTAAAAACCGTTCGGCGGGAACCTTGCACGCTAGTTCAGCGCTTGACTCATTGAGGCGACGCGGCATTTGATGCGCGCTCCAAGGTCGACCTTACTGCTCCGTCGCTTTTGAGCCTCTCACGCGCGGGTAGGCGGCGCCCTTAACACATAAACATCAACTATATTAGAACCATCATTACAGATTGCTTCTTAGATTGTAACTTTACGTATATGCAGTCTCTATGCTAGTGTTCTAGTAGGCGTTTGTTTTTCCCACTGCATACGAAAGTTTACATTTTGAAATTTCTATTTTATTAGAAAGACGTTATTATTTGTATAAATCCACTGTATTAGTTATTTCTATCGTTTATCCTGTCAAATTAATTAATTTATATAATGCTGATGATCAAAATCTTGGAACATAATTCAAAGTACTTAGTTTCAGTCTTGTCATCTACACTATTGTGTTTCTGTCAGGTGAATACAAACTTGTAGTGTCCAACGTAAAAACAAATAAAAGCAAGGCTGCGAGAAAAAAGTTAAAAATAAAATAATGTCTTTACGATGCTTTGATAGTTCATCGTATAAGCTTTGGTTTAGATGGGTTCATTTTTATAGGTCTACAATTTTCAGCATGCCAAGAGTAGTATAGGCGTTGTGTCACATTTTGAGAACTTCAGGACAGATTATGTCAGAACACATTATTTTGACCGTACATCATCCAAACTTTGATTTAAGTGGTATTTTATTGTTGTAGGTGTATGGGTCAGGTTGTAAGCTAGCATTACATAGATAAATACCGATACTATGTCATATTTTTAGATATACTTTTCCTGGCATAACATTCTGGATTAATTTGCATTCATAATAAGGAAAGTAGGATCATTAGCTATTTTGGTAACTTTTTGTTTTACTGAGCAATCCTAAAATTTAGTAACTATTTAAAAGTAAAAGAATGCCACTTACGTCTTACTGTATAATAATTTCTGGCATCGCCATATTTATTGCCTATTAAACTAACGTTGAAATACATTTACACTGCAAATTAATTTGATTTTTTAAGAGAAACCTGCCCTAACAAAACGTAATCATAATACGATCCTCGTTTTCTATTTAATTTCAGACCTGGTGGACACAAATGTAGCCATCAAATATTCAAAAAATGCCAAGGTCATTTATTTATAAAAATTTTAATAACTGCAATAAAAAATTTGGTTGACAGTTTTGTATGCCTATTTTGTGGTTTTTCAGATGGTGCCATCTGTTAGGTTCTGTACAAACTAAATTTTTTTTCCAGCATTTTTGTCCGGGAAGCAGAAAAATAATTCAGGTCTTAAGAAGTGAGTTCTTAGAAAATTTATGTAGATATCCTTGATAACTCGGGTTGTTTATTCAATTTTTAGCTCTTGTAAATCACCTAAAAACTAAATTGCTATGTAGATTTTGATATACATTACTTCATAACTTGAACCAGCTTGTTCCGAATTTTTCCGAAGATAAAAATGCTGCCATAAGTACAAGTGTGGGAGAACTAACAGCAGAAGACAAAATAAAGCATTTGATGTTTTGCGTAAGCTGAGTTACGGTAACATAACCATTTATATATAACGTGTTCCAGAAATATGGGACCAAATTTTTCCAGGGAATGGCTGACGTGAACGAAGAGTTTTGGTATGTGACACGCGTAGACCATCACAAATATTAAGGACTGTAGAGGCCCTTAAAGGTAAAGTCCGAAAAGCATATTTTGTGGGATTTTATGAAATGTATTTGCGTTACAGGAACAAAATGTAGTATGTGAAGTAAGTAAACACGAATCTTTGATCAAATGAAGTTAAGGTGAAATGAAGTTATGGTGCGTTCTATGCACTACCATCATGTGAAAAATAGCTATTACAAATACCGTGTGGTTGCTGTACCTAAATGTGATGTTTGATGCCACAGTAATTAATCAGCGTGTCAAAATTAGGTGAAAAAGAATTTTTGTTACAACTACACAGGACCCACTGTTTTGTGGCACATAGAAATTTACAGTTGTAGTTAAAATAGCCTGGTGCATAGGCACCACGTGTGACGCCGTATTACAGCCAGCACATATTTATTTTCGGGAGAAGGAGAAAAGGTTTTCTGTAGTGTGTATGGCTCAAAACTGGGTGGCTGTTATAGCAAAGGCCAGATGAAATTTCCTTGTGTGCACCATGGGAACGTAAGATTTCCAGGATACGAGGATCACATATTTAAACTCTTTGAATTAAAGGCAGCATCAAGGTGACTGTTCATGTGTTTTGAAGATTACACACGGTGACTCAACTACTATCAGACTACTATCAGAGAAAGATCCAACCATATTCTTCTACGAACATGGAAAATTAAGTGATTTGCTAAATAATATAGCCAAAATAGCTAGTAACGATAAGATACTTCCAGTATATGTTAAAAACTTACTCGGGACCCTTCAACAGTTACAGTTGGGAATATGAGAGACTATAACTACTACACGTACCAATGCATTGCTATTCAATGTAGTCAGTTATATGCAAATTTAAAAAACAGTGATTAAGTGCAGAACTATAAATTAAACATTGCGGTATTGGCCTTGTATTGTGTTTTCATGAAATATTAAAACTGCAGGGATGTAAATTTTAAACAAAATATTTATTTTCTACTAAGAAACTCACTTGACATAAATGTATTGCTTCGCCAAGTTTATTTTTACTTTTTATTGTTGTGTTTATAAAATCGTATGTTATCTATTAACGTAAATGTTTAATAATAACACATGTCTAAATAAATTCAACAGTCGAAATTAATTTTTTTATTTTTCCTACAACAGAAATATATTATTGTTCACATGGAAAAAAATTAAATTAAACTACGCTGTAACCTTCAGGAATAACGTAATCCTAGTGAAGCTATGACGTTGTTATTCCTAAGAATAATATGCTCCATGCAATTTATTGTATAGCAAGAAGCTGTTTTGTAGAAAGTCTGCATGCATGATATTTAGTTTACCGGTTTCAAAACTGTTATCCAGTATTTTATTGCGTATTCTTTCAAGTTTTTAGAATACTTTTTAGTCTTGGTTACGACACAGTGAGCCATTAATAATAAAAATAGCACACTAAGCATTTATTAACGAACTGATATATATTTGTGTGACGTTCGTGTGAAAAAATCGGAAAATTTTTTAAGTTTGCACATATCTAGACTTGTTGGCTAAATTTTTCTGTAATAACACACAATCTTCATAAAGTTCCGTTACCATTACAAACTGTTACTGCAACCAAATAAAAGAGATAAACGGTTGCTGATTTCATCATTACGTTTCACACGTCCTAAAGTTTGTTTTCTAACTACACCATCTCAATGTGAGCTCCTTTGTTGCGCTCAGGATGTCTAGTTGATACTCGAGCTCCGCCCACATACGGGCATGGTTAGCTGCTCTGACACTGTTCATACCTTCCGTGATCCGTAACGTAAATGTCCTTATGTCAGGAACTGGAGTAGCGTACACTTAATCTTTGACAAAACCCCACAAAAAAGTCTGATGGTGTTATATCTGGAGAGCGAGGAGGCTACGCAACTGGTCCATCACGGCCGATACATCTGTTTGGAAACGTTTCATCGAGAGCACTCATAACATTATGGCTCCAAAGAGGTGGTGCCCTATCTTGTTGGAAAATGATGTTTGGCTTCAACCCCTCAACCTGTAGAAAAACAAACAATTGCAGCATGTCCAGGTAACTGTATCCTGTTATGATCTTTTCTGCAAAAAAAGAGGCTCAAGCACTCTGTTGTGCATGAGTCCACACCAAACATTGACCTTTGGATTGTCACAAATGGTTTCATGAATCTGGTGTGGGTTTTCTGATCCCCATATCCGCACATTGTGGTGGTTGACGTGGCCGCTTACATGGAAGGTTGATTCAGCAGAAAAAAATAAATTTCTTCAGATAGTTACTGTCTTCATCAAGTGCGTTAAGCATGCAGCAGACAAAGTCAAAACACCGACGGGGGTCATCTGGCTGCAGAGCCTGGGTAAGTTGGACTCTGAAGGTTAAAAGGCGTACGTGTTTACTAAACACTTTGTGGTTGAACTTGGTATTTTCAGTTCCCGTGACGCATGACGAACGGATTTGCGGGGGCTTCTAACGCATGTGGTTCGAACATTTTGGGTTGTTTCTTCAGAAACACCAGGTCGTCCACTACGATGTAAGTCATGAACAGTACCTGTCTGTGTGAAGTTTTTCTCCCATCTAAGGATGCTTGGCTTGCTGGGGGTTGTAGTCCGATATTGACGCCGATAATGTCTTTGCACTGTGATCGGCTACTTGGTCTCTGCATACCCCAGTACGCACGGTGCTATCTGTTGTGGTCTTGCCAACACGTACTATTCCTTAAACAAAGGAAAAACTCTTACAGACAAAAAATATGGACCATCTCAAAAATTTTGGCGAAAACAGTAAACATTTATCTCTTTCAGTTTGGTTGTGGGAACAGTTTGTAATGGTAACAGGACTTTTTTGGACATCACGTATAGTTTGATGGAGTCAATTGTTTGAATTTTGTTTATGGGAACGGAGACAGACTATTGCTATTGGTGCCGCACAGCGAGTTAAACCTTTTAGAAAGGGAAATGTAAAATGGCACGGAAATTATTACATTTAATACAGTACATTTACTTACAACTAAGAGGAAATTATAATTAATTTGTTGTAAATAATTGCATACAACTAAATATGAAATAATCTGTGCCATTTATCAAAATGTGATTAATTTAAGTTTGAACTTACAGTATTGCACCCATAGTGAACGACTTGCTTCATCGTGATGTGCAAGGCTCTCAACTGGCATTAGTCTTCCCCTCAAGAAGTCACCTTGAAGTTTCTATACGACTATCAATAACTTTAATGCATGCAACGACAAACGCCATGAGTGATGAATATAAACTCGGAACGGAGTCGTGCCCCAGGTTTACCGTTGGATTAAATATGAGAAGCAGCATGACCTCACAATTGCTTAAAGATCACAGTCCATCGTGGAATATTTCAACAATTAGTGTAGAAATGTGTATATATGTGTGTTGAGGTTGGTATATGTGTATCATAACTAATAAGCTGATTTTTTTTTTGCTGTTCAGTTTATTTTCTCGTTTCAGTATAACTAGCTGGTACAAAGAATGATACAGGCTCAACTTCCGGCTGATGTTGGGGTTTTCCATGAGTGGAAAATTTGTTCTCAATCTCGAAACGGGTTATTCGACCTTCAGAAACCACTGAACGTACCATCTCAGCTGTTCCTCTAAACACGCACTGGCTTGTATCCTCTCCTTGAGACCCAGACCACCCTCAGGCTAAACACTTTATCATACAGTTATAAACAAACCATTCTTCCAAGGACTTGAGGTCAGCTCAGTGGCTGTTTAGTTTGCCCTTGTTGTTGCGGACCCGGCTCGATCTCAAGCCTCGGCTGGGAAGAATATTTCAGGCGAGGATTCACATAACCACACATACCTGTATATATATCCGTATATAAATAAATATATATATATATATATATATATATATATATATATATATATATATATATATATACACACACAATTTGTTTCTTAAATAAGGGGACAAACTCCGCTTGCGTGTTACTCCCGAAAAACTATGACGAAAACATATTTTGCACTTTGCACCTAAACGCAATGTTAAGGGAGTAATGGGCCACAGAACATCGAATTTTAAAACAGTATTTTTCCAAAATATCGGAAACTAATTGACATAAAAATACAATATTTTCAGCATTGCTTAATGCTATTGGGATCTGCAAATCAACAGAAAATGCTGGTTAAAACTTTCCGCCCTTATGAAAATAGCAGGGGTGGCTACCCTCTAATTGCCTATAACTTTTTTACTGTCCGGATTTTCGAACATCTGAAGATGGTTTATTGAGTATTGTTACCCGTCTAACAAAAAATGTCCTCTTGTTGCAATAGTCTAGGACTCATAGTTTTCTTTCAAGTCACAAATGAAGCTACAGCGATAGAGTTCCCGAAACAATAGTATCGTGAGTTAGAAACATGTAGGTAACGTTGAATGTGCACCATCAACAATTCAAGGAACACAACGAAATACACACATGAACGCACTATTGCCTAAGCTGTATGCTGTGTATCTTAGGTGCAAAACACAGGACTTAGGAGCATTCTTAAATGACGATATGCAAGAACAAGGTGAGTTTGGATGGAAACCCATCACACGAAAAGGGATAGGTAGAAACTTCACTGAAACCTTAAAACGCAAATATACAAATGTTGTGTTTTATTCCACAAGATGAATTTTACAGAGCAAGTGTACCAGAAAGCCATCTTGTTTTTTTGTACATGACACCTTATTCGAGAAAGGAAAATTAATGTGTTTTTATTCAAAAAGTTCTGATTCTGTAGATACGAACAAGTATCATTTACTAGTAAAGGGAATTAATTGTAGGGTTAAAACTTCAAGCATTAATTTTTGTTTGTCATGTTTGGCACAATTCCCGATCCGCAAAGAATAACCTAACAAAATTATGCACTTCTTTGTTTTCTAATGAACGAATGAGGTGTCGTAATTTGGTATAATATGTAATTTTCATATGGTTTGTGTAATTGACACAGGCGTACAGACTGTCTGACGTGAAACAGTAAATAATACCTAATTTTGGAAAATTAAGGGTTACGAAACCTATGTTGCTAAATGTACTATTAGTCCATAAGCATTGATGTATGTGGCAATCGATAAGAAGCACATAAAAATTACCGTACAAGACTTCTTTTTACTTGTCCTGCCCTCATGGGTGGTAGTTCGAAAAGGTTAGCATGCAATGTAAGGTATTACATCAGTAAGGTTACATATTTATTCCTTGGCATTTCTCTGACACACGGCACAATCATCAATGCTTGATACAAAGCTGCTAAGTGATGAAGGCAAACATTACATGAAATGTTCAAAATGATCACCCCGCGAATCTGCACATACACGTACACGTCTCATCATGAATATGCGAACATGTCCAAAATGCCTGGTTGACCACGAACCGTTTCACATGCTTAAACATTTGAAAACAAAAAAGTGCATAACTTTGTTAGGTATTTCTTTGCGGATCGGAAACTGTACCATACATGGAAAACAAAAATTAATGCCTGAAGTTTTCATAATACAATTAATACTCTTTACTAGTAAAATATACTTGTCGGTGTCTACAGAATAAGAATTTTTTAAACAAAAAACACATTAATTTTTCTTTCTCGAATAAAGTGTAATGTACAAAAAACAAGATGGCTTTCTGGTAAACTTGTACTGTAAAATTCATTTTGTGGAATAAAACACAACATTTGGATATTTGCGTTTTATAGGTTTCAGTGAAGTTTCTACCTATCCCTTTTCGTGTGATGGTTTTCCATCCAAACACACCTTGTTTTTGCATATCGTCATTTAAGAATGCCCCTAAGTCCTGTGTTTTGCACCTAAGATACACAGCATACAGCATAGGCAATAGTGCGTTCATGTGTTTACTTTGTTGTGTTTCTTGAATTGTTGATGGTGCACATGCAACGTTACCTACATGTTTCTAACTCACGATACCATTGTTTCGGGAACTCTATCGCTGTAGCTTCATTTGTGATTTGAAAGAAAACTATGAGTCCTAGACTATTGCAACAAGAGGACCTTTTTTGTTAGACAGGTTACAATACTCAATAAACCATCTTCAGATGTTCGAAAATCCGGACAGTAAAAAAGTTATACGCATTTAGAGGGTAGCCACCCCTGCTATTTTCATAAGGGCGGAAAGTTTTAACCAGCATTTTCTGTTGGTTTGCAGATCCCAATAGCATTAAGCAATTCTGAAAATATTGTATTTTTATGTCAATTAGTTTCCGATATTTTGGGAAAATACTGTTTTAAAATTCGATGTTCTGTGGCCTATTACTCCCTTAACATTGCGTTTAGGTGAAAAATGCAAAATATGTTTTCGTCATAGTTTTTCGTGAGGAACAAGTATGCGGCGTTTGTCCCCCTATTTAAGAAACAACCTGTATATATGAAGTTGCCGTGTTGCGATAATTTTCTCGAATAACTCTCGTTTCTCCCTCCCCCTCTTTTATTCCGACCTATCCAATTATCACTCCACCCGCTCTTTCCTAAATCAATACAATTTTCTTTATTAGGAACTACCGTAGGAGGCCCCAGTGCCAAACTCCTCTCGTGCATCTTGGTCTTTCCTTAATATGAGAATAAAGTAATGTTCTGCATTTATGAGTGCTTCATCTACAAGATTCAGCAATATTATACAGAAGTGTGACACTTACAAAAGTAGCGTTTGCCAAAATCCCACGCCCAAAACTACATACATTTCGGCTTAGTTAAGAAAGATCACCTAAGAACATTATTGGCAGGCAATGAGAAAAAAATATGTTCCATCTCTTAAATATCATATTTCACGGATTTCTTCGTAGTTTCTTGTCTTAAAAATAATAGGAAAAACACTACCTCCCAGTATTGTTACAAACCTGTCGCTAACTTATAAATGGCGTGTTATTGGCGAAAAATTGTTTGTGATAATTCACCAATTCTCAAATTTTTCTGAAAGTTTTAATGTATGTTACGTTTTTAATTATAAATAGTGGAAAGTATCTTTGTTTTTGGCTGAGTTAATTTATCACACTGCAATCTATGTTTCCGTTGTCAGCTAATTTAAACTTTTAAGACGTTGTATAGTTTAAATTTGCTTACATTTAACTACAACAAAATGATGCATTTCCTAATCATTTTCGGATAAAAATATAAGCTGTACAATGAAATTTAATCGTATGGTTAAATAAAAAGTGAAATATTTAAATTACTCATTCTATTAGACAGACATTTTTTTAAACTTTAAAGAAATAGTAACGTATTCCTAAGATCATAACATTTGCTGCTATCCAACGAACGTGTTCAAGCTAATTCGCAATGTTACACAATACTTTCAGATAAAAGTAATTATGTTTTGTAAGGGAAAATAATGATACGGACTTTCAAAAGGGTTAAGATATTCTCGAACAATTTACGTCTAATCTTTGTGCTTATCAGAAACATTTTATATTAGTCTGTCATAATACTAACAAATTGAATAATTAGGTTAGTTGTCAGGCTGTTTCGACGTCATTTTTCATTTACGAGAAAGTTCATTGTGCTCAAAATTCTAGGGAGAGGGAGGGGAAGGAACTTTCCGAAAAATTGCATTTCTGTTCAGACTACAAACTGTATGAATTTCATTTAATCAGTTTGGCATATTTTTCTTCCTCTAGATCCCTCAGTTAGACATCAGAATCTAGACAGCACATACAATACTGAGACGAAGACAATGTTGGACACAAGACCGGATAACAACGACGACGTCACAGACAATATAGACTAGACGAGACAATAATGAAGACACAAAAGAACACAGCTTACTTTTTAAGACAAGCTTATCGCGACGTTTTATGGATGTGTTGACTACAGCCAAACTAGGCTTGTTTTCTCATTTTTTCGTTTGTTTTTTTCTTTGTCTCATACTAAGGTTAATTCAACTACAGGTTAGAAAGAAACTGAGTTTTCTTATGGGAGAGTTTGGAACAGGGAACATTTCTGCCGCTAGTTTCGCTGCTATCGCAAAGGGACAAGAAAAATTCAAAACTGTAACAAAATTAAATTTAAATGGGCTTGGAAATGACAGAAGAAGTTTAACTTAATTTTAAAGTGAATATACACAAATTTCGCGTTTTAAATTACCAAATTTAAGTAACTTAAAATTCAGAACAGCTCTGTGATTGGTCAGTTTGCACCCACTAGCGATACTAGCGCTCAAGCGGCAGAAATTTTCCCTGTGACAAAATTTTAACACTGATCTTTCTAACCTGTAGTAGATTAACCTTACTCATACTAAGACTTCTTGTTCCGTTGTTGCAGACAGTTGAGTTACTGTTCAGTTTCACTTTGTTGGTTACTGTGTTATTGTGGTAATGATGATGATTGTGATGATCAAATTAACTCAAGTATGATATCAAAGAAATAAAAGTTGGAACACTCGATTTCTGAATGTATTCAAGCTGTGTAGCTAGTTGGAAATGAAGGTAGGTTCAGGTACTTTTCCCTACAGTACAAAATAGCAACCAGAACAATTCCATCCCCAAGAAAATTCAGATCCTGATTCCTACTACTATCCAGCATATATCCTTACATACTTTCCATACTTGGTTAACTGAAGTATTTAACTCGGTAGATGCACTGAGTGAAAAATTGCATACTTGGGTTATTGCTAGGTTACAGGAATTTCTAATATTATATAACTGGAAAATTAAGTAGAACAGCAAGTACGCATGGCATACGCGCTACCTTCAAATTAAGTTAAACATTAAAGGCAACAAATGGCCGAAAGGTAAATAAATTAATATGTCTGTCGAATGCCGTGGTTACTTTGGCCATTTTCAGGAATACTTTGACCCATTTGAAAAGTTAGTTTTGGGGTCTTTTAGTGACGAAATAAATATTTGTAACTGAGTGCCAAAGAAAAATTATTTTTATCCATATAATTGACGTTTGAAATATTCTATAATAAACGACATAAAACCGAAAACTTTTACCGGAGCAAAGTTACCCCATAAAGCCAACGTAATCCTGGTTTACGGTATCATTCTGTGTGAAAGTACAGAGGAATATAACAAAATGTCAGGGAATAACACATACCAATACTATTAGGACGTTTCAGGCCCAGCAACAGGAAATGACACGCCATTAGCCTCTTTTTCGTCTTATTTTCTTCAAAATTTAGGCCTTTCGATCTGTAACGAACGTCAACTTTAAACATCAAATTGGTCTTGCCATAATTTTCTTGGTCTGCCTGTTATTATGGCAGTCGTTTGATTGATACCTAGGGATTAATTTAGGCATTCATTCATCACTCATTTATTCCACGTGGAATCTCCAATTTTGTCGATATTCCACAATTTTTTTTTTTTTAAGTTGTAGACGTTAAGTGATTGTCGAATAAATTCGTTACTTACTCGCTCCCTCCTTGTCACTCCTATCACTGAGCGAAGAAACCGCGTTTTCGAAGCTTAAATTCTACGCTTATTTCTACTAGAAGAACCCATGATTTAGCTCCGTACAAACCATTAGCTAATTAATAACACTTATCAAAGAAAAACTGACGAATTTCCGTGTGTTACTAACATAACATAAATAAACTGCGCCCACGAAGGCAGGACTTCGCCTGATTTGTCAGACTTGTGACTCGGACACACGTAGGCATCAGCCGGACGACTCCATCTCCTCGGCCCGTGTAATACAGATAACACAAGTACGCATATCGGTCATGTTAAGGGATTCTTGCTACCTGCTGTAAACTAAGAGACTTGCTTCAATAAAAATAAATAATAATTCCAGCTTACTGACCAGGCTTACGTTTACAAATTAGCAAGATGAACCGAGGCAAACTTAGCCAAAACCGAAAATCTAAAGAAATGGATAATAGCCAGAATTGTTTCTTTCAGAATAATTTCGATGAAAATATTGTAGCTTTATAAAGGATGGTCTTGAATTCCACCGACAAATTCAGCAGATATTATCTCATGAAATAATTAGCAGAAAACATATAGGAACCTAGTACCTGAACTGAATATTAAGGGGGATAATAAATACTTGAAAATTTAATTATATAAATGTACTTTACGAAATTTGCTAAAGTAAATTATTTAATTAGCAGTACTTAGAATATTATTAATTGATACCGAGATCTTCACTCCTACAACAAATGCCCGTTAGTAAGCTCCACCTTCAATACAATAATAGGGGTAGCCACACTCGAAATTCATACAGCTTTTGCACTGCCTGGATACCGAGGTATTTGTAAACAATTTATTGAGCAGCATAACATGAGTAACAAAACTGGCCATTTTGTTGCAAGAGCGTAGGACGCTTAGTTTTCGTTCAAAACGAACTCAAAATTAGCGCGATAGTAACAGTGTGTCGCACGTAAGTACAGATATACAAACTTACGATCTTGCCTAGGTATCAGTCTAATATGAATGGCCATGTTATAATCACTAAAAACGTTAATTTCGTGTAAACATGATAACCCGGGCGATTTTTAGTACATACTCAAATGTTTAATTTCCAAACAAATAATGTAGCGTACTAAACATTTGGCAGGGTGGCAACACGCACAACTCCCAATAAGTAATGGTCGCGGGTATTAATGAGGCAGAGTAACAGAGAGATGTATAAATCATTGTCTTTTACAAACTGCGTAAATTACAACAACTTAAAAAGTTGGAAATTACAAATCTATGTACGGACGAACTGTATGCAATTACCACCAACGTAGGCTGGATAGTGCGGAATTTATTGTGGCGTTTGAAGCATGGTAAATTGGCGATAGTAACAAATTCACACAGTCCATTTTCAACGTATACCTCATCCATGCTAACCAATCACATACGTGTCGAGTCTTACACAGGAGAGGAATATAGTAACTGAGTGATGTATGCCCATTGATGTGTTAAAACCAGAATAGAGTACTACTGTTCTTTCATCAGTATCGCACACATCACAGTAGCGTCATACGTTCTTTTCATACTCATGCTTCAAACGCCACAATAAATTCTTCACTTTTCAGTCTCCATTGATGGAAATCGCGTACAGATCCTACGTACGTAGATTTACAATTTTTTTTAATAGTTGTTATTAACGCCAATTCTAAAAGACAATAACATACACGTCTCTCTGATATTTTGCCTCATTGATACCCACAACTATTATTTCTTGGAAGTTATACGTGTTGCCCGCCGGCCAGCTGTTTATTCATTACAGTATTTACTTGGAAATTAAAAATTTGAGTAGGTACTAAATAATGGTCACGGCTATCGTGTTCACACAAAATTTCCGGTTTCTGTAATTGTAAGCGTGAACATCACTTGCTACAAGAAGGCCGATTTTGTTACGTATGTCAAACCTCTAATAAATAGTTTTCAAATATCTCAATATCCAGGCAGTACAAAGTTTTATGCAGTTCAAGGGTGGATACCTCTGTATTTTTATTAAATGGAACTTACTTACGAGAATTTGTTGTAGGAACGAAGATCTCAGTATCATTAAACTACGTTATAAGTATTGTAATTTTGTATTACTTACTTCAGACCATTTTGAGAAAATGCAGTTTCAACATTCTATTTTCATGTGCTTATTACTTTCCTTAGTATAAAGTTAAAATACTAGATTCCTAAATGTTTTCTGCATATTTTCTCATCTTTCGTAGTTTGTCAATTGAATTTAGATACACCCAGTGTAACTGGACATTGATAAGCTGTTTACAAACGAATGCATATCAGAATTCTTTCTGGCACAGTCAAATGATAACATTTGAAAGCCTGCTTTATTTTCAGCACTGGTCATAGCATTAAAAATAAAACAAGGGGGATAGTTAAAAGTATGCAATTTAAGCCCCTTCCCCCAGCTAAAAAAATTATTTTGAATATATTCTTGGAATAAATACATATTATTTTTCAAAAGTTATCACGGTATATGTTTCCAAAGTGACGTTAAACACTTGCAAGTTAATTTTCTTCAACGTACTTTGTTAACATCAATTTTAAACGATTTTTTGCCTATTGGAAGGATTTCGTCCCCTTTGATCGATTTGTGGTTCTCGATTCATTTCTCTTAACATTTATAAAAATAATTACTCAAGAAAAGAAAACCATTTTAAGTGCGGGATTGTCACTGTTCACAGTCAATTAAATCTCTAATGTACAGTAATTCAAATATATTTTATTTGGAAAATATTGAGTAAATAGTATCTTGAATTGAGTAGTAGCTTGAATATTTTTGCATACTTATTTAATTTATGCAGTTGTTCGATTATGATAAATACTTAAAGAAATGTATTGATAATGCAATTACTATGCTATAACAGTATTAATGTTATCTCAGACGTCTTCATCACGTCTTTGGATGGAACAGACAAAATGACTAAATTCAGTATACTGAAATTTTCAATCTGCAGATGAGTGATTGACTTCAGTAGACTACCCATTAAAAGTGGTTTATTATAGAGACAATAAAGAAAAAATAATGAGCAATTATGATACTGCTTATGAAAAGAAGTAACATGGAAAGGTATTAGGTATGGTAAATAGTTGCACAATTTCAGTGCTGTGAATGAACTGAAAATCACTTCGTAAAGTAGCATAGATAGCGTTATCTCATTAGCCTTGAGTCCATTTCTGGGCTTGGCTACGTCATTGCATTGAGAATGAAGATATTTTGCGCTAGGCAAGCCTGCTGACTTTAAAATAAAAAAAGAAAAAAAAATTCCGCGCATGGTTAGTGAACCGCGTGTGTTGGAATTCTGCATGCGAATGAAGATGATGTCTGCCAGAGAAAGCTGTTAAAACGTCATCAACCACTGCATTCGGGTTGACTGATAAGTATGCAGAGGCGTAAATTAAGAACAGGAATACGCTAGATAGCAGAAAAGGAAAATAAGACTTGTTACCCTCCGTAAGCACCAAACGAACGCAGTGGCATGTATTTGCCTTCGTACAGTTTCCACTGTGTGGGCACCTCACTACAGAATAAGGTTATTGTGACGCCTTACATGTGTGATTTGACGGTAGAATCACAAGGCAAGTGAATTAAATGATCTAATCACTGACCATGAAGCAGAACTGCAGATGTACGTACAAGGCGTTGATTAAAACAACTGAAAACTCTCGTTGCTTTCGCTATTTTATCTTGACTTATTTGACACCTCATTGAAGGCGCTAAGTCAATAAGAAAGTAGTAATTAAATACATATCCAATTATGTGGTATTACTGTGTCAACGAGCAGCCAACGAGTAGCTGCTCTCTAGTTCAGTAAACATATTATATTCTTGGAAGGTGGTCAGGTCAGTGAATCCACGACTTTTTCCGGTCTTTAACTACAGGCAACTGAAATCGGAATTACTGGACTGGAAGTCGAGCTCGAGTATTCCCAATTGCAAACTGACTTAAGAGGGCGTCGTACATAATTCAACGGTAAAAGCATTAATCTATAACTGTAGGTTTCTTGAAGCCAATTTGTGAAAACTAAACAATAGCAATCCTAGACAATAGTTTCAGCCAACGTTTTAAACAAAATTATTTCCAGTGTTACGAACTTCTGAGGCACAATCTCTGTCACCGGAACCTCGTGCATTTAACTGCGGCGCAAGAGATCACGCGTAACTAGAGACATGAACTTTTCGCGAAAAGAATTTTGCCCCACTTTGTTCCAGTGCCTTATGTGCACGTCTGCAGTTCTGCTTCAT
>PNEQ01012438.1:22825-49059 GCA_003012365.1 Medauroidea extradentata
GACGTTTCTCATTTGACTGTACCAATCACAATAAGGTTACTGTAACACCACACGTCTGTGATTTGCGTGTAAAACCCCACGACACACGAATGTCAAAACATCCAATCTCTGACCGTGAAGCAAGTCTGCAGACGTGCACACAAGTCACTGACACAAAGTGAGGCAAATTTCTTTTCGCGAAAAGTTCATGTCTCTACGCGTAACTAATTAGTAATTCTGGATTAATGTTTACTCATAAAGTTCGCAAATACCATTATCTAAGATTGTTATTGAGTATTTTATTCATATTGACTTCGAAAAAGCGTAGGAATTAATTGATGATTTCAGCCTTCATTTATTTACCACGCATTCTTAATAGGAACCGTCGAACACCCTTGCCGCACGCAAATTTTTGTCAAACACTCTATCAAATTGTTCGCGACTTTCATTTAGGGTTGTTTTAATTTATAATTGCAGACGACCACTCTATGCAAGCCCCTTCAACCTCTGAGGCTTGAGCCGTGAAGATTAACGGAAGGGGATCGTCTGCAGCAAATTTCATTGAACATATTTTTATTTTTATATTTGTACCAGATATTTTTTCTTATTTAAGATGTAAAATGTGACTAAAATTTGCTCTTATGAAGTTATTTTATCTCTCATAATCTTTGCGTGATGACTGGTAAACGTCAAAATTGCATGTTACGGTTCTAATTACTACTGTAAAACCAACCAATATATCAAACAAAGAAGCTTTACAGTGAACAACGATGTTGTGGACTACAACGTCTCCTATATATACACTTTAAAAATTATGTTCTTGTATAGAAAAAATACTGGAATTTAAAATTAAAATTTTTAAAAAAATTTAAGAATTTTTAAAAAATACAAAAGTACAGTTTATGTTTTGCTCTTGTATAGGAGACGTTGTAGCCTACAACATCGTTATCTGCAAATATTTTCAGTTTGGTTTGTTGGTTGGTACTACTGGCGTACATAAGACCGCAACATGCAAATTGTGGCATTTATGAGCTATTACTCAAAAACTATGAGTGATAAAAAAATGTCATAAGAACAAAATTTTGTCACAATTTATGATTTAAAATAAAAAAAATTATCTGGTGCAAATATAAAAAATGACGATGAAAATTACTGCTGACCGTGCTCCTTCCTAATCGTAATAGCTCATCGATAACGAATATACCCCGCGTGATGACACGCTAACATGCCTATTTCCCCATGAGTCTCATACTAGTAGAACCGAGTCAGGTGGCGCGGCGCAATGGTAGCACGTTAGACTTACATTCAAGAGGACCCGGGTTCGATTACCGTCATGATGTCGGTTTTCTGGTTTTCCATGGTTTCCCAAAATCTCGCTAGGCTAAGGCAAGTGCTATTAAGATTCCTTGACCAAGGCCTGGGATGATTGTTCTCTTAGTTCATGTTCTTCTGTAAAGTTGTGTGTGGGCTTATCTAATGACTTCGCTGTTGTCAACGAGGTGTAAAGCCCAACTAAGAGAAAAAAATAAAGAAAAATAACTTGTGCTTAGCGAGTTTCCTTTTTTTTTTTTTTTTGTTATTTAGCATTACTGTATGTTAATATTCGTATCCAGTCAATGAATGATACACTACATTATTTTTTTTATTTTGCCACCACAAATCTTGGTGTGCCCACAAGCAATCCAAAATATCACTTCATTTGGACACGATTTCACAATACGTTATTATAATTGATGACCTTGAGAATTTCATAGCCATGGTCACTGTGGTGCAACCTGTCGGTTTTAAATTATAAGTATCATAATGCAGATGTAAATTTTAGTTCGTCTAGTCTGCCGGTACGAAAACCATTTTTTTCTATGTGTCATTTTTAAAAGTTAAATTATTAATATCTACACGTAAATCTGGCAAATTTGTGAGTTGCTAACAAATTAATGTTACACGTTTCTGCTCAGTGGAAGGTTAACTCTCCACCAACAAAGTTAGGTCCTTCTCTTGAGATTTAAATAACCTGAATTTGTTTAGAGTTGATTATTCGCGACCAGAGTTCCGACGTTCATTACTACAGTAAAACCTATTAAAAACCGCCCTTGCATGCGTGTGAGATATTTCAGTCAGAAACTTCTAGATCTGTTATATTTTTTAACGAAAAGAAGATTGGCTGCAGAACATGTTCTTCTTCTACCGTCCCTTAGATGCAATGTGATCTTTGATATTTGGGATATGTAAAATGTTCCGAAATAATATATGATAAAATTCATGAAATCGTCATATTTGTTTTATACAGTATCTCAGTAAAATATGGAGTACGTATAACTATTGTAATAAAGTTGCAGTGTAAATTTTGACAGGTTAAATGTTAATAACATGGAGAACAATAAAAAAGTATGCTCTTTCAGACCTATCACATATTTTTTTGTTAATTATTCTTATTGTTGTCAAGAATATCACAGAAAAATTTCAAAGTTGTCCTTGCGTTACAATAAAAATACTTTACGACATTACTGCTGAAATGTATGTTTACACCAGGGTTAATTTTCTTCAACCTCCGGTAGGCTGCACGTTGATCTTTCAGCTACGATTCAACAAAATCATCATGCAGATTGAAACACTTGTTGTACCGGTGCACCAGCTTTCCAATACCCTCTGCAAAGAAAGATGCCGCCTGACTATTTATACTTGTTGGGTGATGAATTTCTGCTGCTCTGTGCCCTTCTGCCTGTACAGTCATATGTCTCCACGAAGCTTACATTTAGCCGTACAAGTTATTGCCACATACATGTTGACATGCCCGTAACCACGCCTCACGTCTTGGTTTCGCCATTGATTTGCTTGGGGGAAAGGGATGTAAAATACTGTTATTGTTTTATGATCCGCTTGCTATCGTTTCATGGGCATCCCCTGGAGGAACGAATCTACAATCACAATATTTAATGCACCCCGTATACGTACTGTGCCCGAAATGTTTTAATGAACAATCATTTTACAATTCATTGCCGTTTTTTACAGCCCATCGGAGGTTGAATAAAAAATAACCTTCATAACTATCCAACGATTGTTGTATTATGTGCAATTAATCTCCATGACACAGCATGGCAAGCCTAGTTTGACACGAAGAGGTTATCAATTCTTACTTCATCAAGTAAAGTTCGCTTCAGATATCTGTCGTCATATTAACATGTTGGAGTCGGTTGCAATATTAAGCCCAGGTTCATATAATTACATCACCTCATTTTAACCGGCATGTAATAATTCTATGTAGCCTAAAATATGTAAGAAACTACGCGAGTATGAACTGGGGCTCGAAATAATGCAATTGCGGTTAGTATTCAGTCTGACCCGTAGGTCAAATTCTACGGTCGATATTGCCAATACGCGTAATAATTACAAATAGAGTGATCATTCAAATCGCGGGAAAGTCACGTGTGTACCGCTTATTATGAAGTCTGAGTAACGGAATGAAGTGCGTAACTTTTACATAGTTACATTACCTCCATCCAGGTAGTCGCTTTCATATTGCAAGAGTAACCAAACACCCAGCCAAAGTAATACTCAGGACTAGGAAACACTTGAGTTAGGTCAGCATTACGATGATTTCACGTTTCACTTCTATGTAAGCATTGAAAAACACATTCGAACTGGACCTATCATGATTGCGTCACTTTATAATTACTTCCACGGTCACAAAACGAAACGCTTGTCCATGTAAAGATTTTGAGTTCAACTGATTTGTGAAAGAAGAACACGTGGCTTCCTCTGCCTATCACTGAGTTGTGTCATGTTATCTTCGCCTGTACTCGACGAATGATTTTTAATTTTGTGCTATCGGCCGCACCTCAATCGATTACATCTTACGTACACGTAAATGTGGCAATGTGGTAAAGTGATAAATGAAAGTAAAGTCATTTTAATCCAGGCCTTACATATCAAAATATCGCCTTTTGAGTCTTCGCGCTTTTTTTTATCTGTTTATTCATAATGCAATTTTAATTTTAGCAATTTTATCCATAAAAATATTCCCAAATTATCTTTTACCCACCTAAAATTCACGTCCTGAAAGATACATTAGTATTTCGTTTAATGCAATACGGTAAATACGCGTGTGTGCGCGCGCTTGCGTGTATATAGATACACACATGTGGACAAACACAATTTCTAAAGAAAATATTGTATTTCACTTGTTGTCAACAGCTTGTACTGACTTTATTTTATTTTTATTATTATTGTTTTAAAAAAGGTGTCTTCTTACGGGATTTATGCGACTTTTGACGATTTGTTAATATTATAATTTAGTAAACTATGGAAGCGTATAGTCCTGTTTCCATCAGTTGTGAATCCATCCTCAGAGCAGTCATTGTTTGTTACTGAAGTTGCAACAATGATTGATAGTTAAGAATGTGCTATGTGTGTCCACAGTCGCTGTGCTGCGGGCCCATGCCGACCAACCTGCAGCGGCTGACGACCAGCGTGTCGGCCATCCTGGCGGCGCTAGAGTGCCCGGTCTGCCTGGACACCATCCCGCCGCCCGCCCACCAGTGCTCCAACGGCCACCTCATCTGTGTGCGGTGTCGCGTGCGGGCTGAGCGCTGCCCCGTGTGCCGCGTGCGATTCTGTCGAGGCCGCAGCCTGCTCGCTGACCGCGTCTTCACCTCTCTCACCGACGCCTTCGGTCTGGGCGTCGAGCCGGAGGAACGCCGCGCAGCCGGCCTGCGCGAGAAGTTCTTCGGTGGCCGACAACCGCGCAAAGAGCCTCCCCCGGAGACCAAGATTACTCCCCCGAAGAACAAGTTCCTCGCGCGTGTCCTTGGGAAGTCGTGCTCCGTCGAGAACCTGTCGCCCCAGAGAGGCAACCTTGCGCGCCACGACGACGAGGAGGATTTCGCTAGCCTCAAGGCCAAGTCTTTGTCAACGGGTGAGATCTTTCGGCCGCACAGCCCCGCACCTGTGTCCCGTTCGCCGTCGATGAATTCGACTCATCGGGTTGGGTCCGGGCTCCTGAACGTGTCCGGACTTCTAGGCTCCAAGCGGCCGGCATCCTACCACGGCTCTTGCGAGTCTTTCGACATGGACACTATCGACGACGTGGACGACCCGCCGTGCTTCTGTCCGAGCGACGCGAACTGCGCCGTCGTCGTCCCAGCGTCCTGCGTGCTCAAGCACGTTCGAGAGACCCACGAGGGACCCCTGGTGCAGTACTTCCGCCCGAAGGTCACTCTCAGTCTGCCTTCCCCCATGGAGGACACCGCGTTGATCTCCCTCGCCGACGGCCACCGAACCTTCTTCTTGAAGATTGCCGAGCAGGCGGCCGCGTCCAGCGACACCCTCGTCTGGCTGTGGTTCCTCGGCTCGGAGAGCGAAGCCGACGGCCATCAACTGCGTCTTACCCTCAAAGGCCACGGCGCACGCGGTAAAGTCATGCACTTTCGTGCCGACGCACTGTCCCTGGCCGCCCACTCGTGGGCAGACGTCGTGACCTCGCGCCGGGGTGTCTGCCTGCCTGCGCAGATGCTCATTGACAACTTTGCCACCGAGCTGGAGACCGGCATCGCCATCTCGATGGAAGTCAAGGTTAAGGCTGCTACCGACCTCTGAACTCTGCTGCAACTCAGTTCTAGGCCGCGACTTACGTGGGACAATCGCCAATTGTGAACGTTAGCTGGGTCATGTCAAGTTGCATCAAGGACGAATGAAAGCTCATTTGACACTCCAGACTTAGTGCTTAAAAGTTGGAAGATACATTTAATGTGTTTCTCTAGTGTTTGAAAGTCTTATGCGACCAATACGTTACACTATCAACTTATAAATATACTCTTAACTTTAGGGGCTCTAATGTATTGCGCAGAATTTAACTTTGTACTCTAACCTATTTCAGATCGAGCATTTTTCCGTGTAACTGGCATGGAGTAGTACAACCTTTTCAGCGTTTTTACGAGCTTATTACTTGTTTGTCGTTTGCAGAAATACATGTTAATTCAATCTTTAAATTAAAATATCAACATGCGTTATGTGATAGCATGTAAATGTTTCACACTATTTACTGAGAATTATTCAAATCAAATCTGATATAGGTTTGGTGTGTTTCAAAATTTCACCACATTATTACTGTAGCATCGTACAGAAATTACTACTTATTGATAGCGAAAAGAGATTTGAAAAATTCGCATTTATATTTGCGCTTAAGCTAGAACTCCATCAATTATATGTCTGTCACTTTTCCAGTCGGTCCTTGACTTTGTGACATCTCGTGGAGGGGCTGAGCCAAGAATAAAAACTTAACTAAATGCATGCTCAGTAAGATAAGGTAAGTGGGTTTTATGTCTCGTCGACAGCGAGGTCATTAAATACGGCATACTTGGTCACGTGGTATAGCTGTTTCAGCAACACTGAGTGGATGTGTATAGTTGGTGGTTAGCCTACAGGTAAATGGACCTGACAATTTTTCCGGTCCATATTAATAAGTCGTTTGCCTAATGTCACATGCGCCTAACCTTATTCAACGTAAAGTATTGTGTTAAAACGTTGGATACTCCATAATTTTAAATTCTTGTAATTATGATTTTCAAATATTTGTTTATGTTCAAAGAGCTGAAAAATTGGCTACTTGCCTTGGCTACAAGCTTCAATTTGGACACGAGTATGTTTATGTCGCTTGAGAATTGTCCTACGACGCAGTTTGTCTCGTTTTGTGGACCTTTGAGCCAAAAATAAGAAGTCGCAATTCGCAGGTTCAATAATTATGTGTAGTTGTGTCAGGAAACAGTCAATGAAACGTCAACATCTGCTCGAGGACGTCGTAGTCAGTGATTCCTAGTGGGCTCGTAAAAGAACCCGCTATTTTTCCCCCCGCCTCGATTTTGGTTTGTGTTTTGTGACTTCTTTACTGTTATTTTACAGGACAACTGAATAAATTAACTATCTCAAAATATAGTATATTTAGCAACTGCTAATTTTAATTTACTTTTTATACCATTGTGACTTTTTACGTAAAATCAGTTTCTACAAAAAATTTCGTTTAAAAAAAGTCAGTGCGTGGTTTCCAACCGATAATTCACCCAGTCTGACAACCTTCAACTGTCATGTGCTGATGATGTCTACCAAGCTTATTAAGTGGTTCAGGAGTTACAACACAGTCCTGGGCTTTTTGTATGCTCTAGCCTCTCCCCAACCCCTTCCAAGAAACATACTTCTGCTATGGTAGTAACGATACGTTTGTGTTTCTTGAGGTTGGTATTGAAATAATAGTCATTCTTACTGCGTAACTTTTATAAACAGTTATGATTTAGAACTATCTTTCTACTGTTTAACTTTGCAAACGTACTTCAAAATTATTTCGCTTGTTTGTATTTTATACACAATTTATTATTCCCACTGAAAGTAAAGAAAATCATGAGTCTTCTCATTATTTCCAGAATTATTTGCTGTTAAATCATGTAATTCGTGAAAGTACTAAAAATATTTGTACATTTATTGTGCCTTACAAGTGTATGATGGTATTTTAAGAACGATTGTATTTGTATTTTCGTATGTCTGTACAATGTTCGTATTTTATAAGCAACGATGAATGCTTGAAAATAAAAACAAAATATGCGAACAAAACTGAAACGTATATATACAGTATTTTAGAATATTTTCCTGGTAGTTACAACTTCCTATCCTTGATTAAACGAAATATTTTATGCACTATTTCATTACTTTGTCGTCTCAGGAAATTCAGAAACCAAAACAACAGTTTTCGTCGTTTTTTCTGATATACCATAGTGGCTGAAATGTCGTATGTGCATACCATTTAACAGTTTCGTTTAACCATTCCAACGGTAAGAGTATTTTCAAACAATTACAAATCATCAGTTATTACACTCAATTTAGAGCAAAATAACCACATATTATTATGAAATAAAAAATGTATTACTTATTTATATCTGCATATTTCAAATACAGAATTACAGCCATTCAACAACGTGAAACCAAAAGAAACTCTATGACAGCAAGTTAACTGTATTCTTATAAACATACGTAATATTCTTGTAGGCTACTCCTTCATTTATTTACTGCCATGAGTAAAAAAACTTTGTTGAAATTATTTTTCCAACAATTGAATAAAACTGAATAATTCAGTGTTGTAGTTATATTATGTTTACTGTCCGAGTTTAAAAAATACACTATTGTCTTATTCAGAGTCTTCAGTGAATGCAACTAATTAAAATGCGTTATAAAATAGCGTACGAGATTTTTTATGTAAAAAAAGGCACTTTAATATGATGTAAATTATAAGTGAATGTTTAAATAAATAAAATCATTAAAATTTCTTTACCACATACCAGTGAGTAGAAAAAATTAAACAATTTTAAACCTCACAGTGTACCATTATTTTACTATACTGATAATAGCTCAAGAAACATGAATTTAAGGTCAATTGATAGAGCAGATCTCCTAAAATGCTTGAGATGCTCGACGCAGATTTATTAGAATTTTTACGTCACTTGTGGATGTCAATAGTTTGCACAGTGTTATAAAACGTTATCATCACTGAAGTATTTTTTGGCAAAATCCATGTGTGTGTAAGCATAAAAATAAATTAAGTGTGTATGCTTGCCTCATAACAAACCAGTTACGTTGATGGGTTTAAATAAAACTCTTGTACAACTTCTGAAGAGCACTTGTGATAGCAATGCACTTTATCTCATGTTTGAAGAGAGAGTGAGAGAGAGAGAGAGAGAGAGAGAGAGAGGGGGGGGGGGCGCTGAGGCTGGGAACGAAAAGTTAATATGATTAAGTTTATCGTAGAGGCATGAAAATTTGTCATGCGTCCACGTAACAGAGAATTAAAATTTTAAAGAGAAAAATAGCATATTGTACAGAGAAGCCTTTCTCATGTGCACAATCGTGTAATTTGTACGCGGTGTGGCTTTTGAAAATTGTTTGTGTTTTACATTGTTGTTTTGGTTCGCAACTGTACCTAATATACAACTGGCGTCGCGTATAAGTCACGTGTGC
This sequence comes from Medauroidea extradentata, assembly GCA_003012365.1. Classification (NCBI taxonomy): domain Eukaryota; kingdom Metazoa; phylum Arthropoda; class Insecta; order Phasmatodea; family Phasmatidae; genus Medauroidea; species Medauroidea extradentata. The sequence continues at coordinate 31,799 of PNEQ01012438.1, forward strand.
TGAAACTAAGGAAAACTTCACTTCAAAGTACTGTTGTGCTCAAAAAGTCTACGGATCACTCAAATACGATTAATCCGAAACTTTATAGTTGGTAACGAAAAGCTATTGGTTTATATCCTACGTCTCATGATCGTGATGCCTTGGAATGCGACTCAGTATGTACACTAAACTTGAATCAGTTGCATTTTACTCGAGTTAATAAGTTGCAAGCATTTCTACATGTGAATATGTTGTTTTGTTAATAATGACAGATGAAAGTCAGAAAACAACAGAAACGGATAACTCATTCATATAATTTATTTAGTCTATATTTGATCAGTAAAATTCCTACTTACTAATTTGGAAATTATTATTTCATTCTTTACTAAGAACGTTATGTCAGTTTTTCTAACAGTGAAGCTTGAATGATACTGTACACGTTTAGTCAAATAATGTATTTTTCTCTCCGAAACAAGGTTTTAGTCTTTACTCGGCTCTCACTCGGCTGCTGTTATCAAGAATATTCGCAAGCCGGTCCACACAACACTTACTATGTGCATGGCTTGAAGCAACCAGATACCGGCTGCTTATTTGCCACTAAAATCACGAACCAAAAAGCGGAAAACTTTTGAGACGAAAAATTTATGGCCAGGTAGGCCATATCAAATTTTGGATCTTAAATATTTGACTCCATTTAGTAGACCGCGTCATCTTTCATGATGGGTTTCTCATTGAGGAAACGTTTGTTCATCGTAAGTTATTTCGAATTAAGAATAACGCAATAAAGTGCATAAAACACCAGAACAAAAACATGACATTACAACAGAATTGTTTGCAATTTTATTTTGAAAATATCTGTTAAATCTAAATTTAAGCAAAAATAATTGATTTTGAGCACGAAACGTTTCATAACGTTCACAGTTAACCTATCGATACAAATATCCCAATGTTTCTTTAATTGTTCGTGTTATCTAACAAACTTTTGTAATGCTTTTCGTTTTTTCCGTTGCATATCGCCTGCTGTGAGTAGAATTTGTAACTCAGAAACATCTTCACTAGTCCGATATTAATATTGAATAAGGGAAATATATATACTATTTATTTATATTCACAGTGGCCGTCGCAAAATATATATTTGATGGACTAAATATAAAAAATTTCTGGAGTTGTTTTTTGAAAGCGACAAAATTAATTTATGTAGTATGCTTACACAAAAGTGTGTGTTATTATGTGAACAGACAGTAGGCATAAACATCAAAACACGACAAAAATACCAGATATACATAGGTCCGCAAATTATTTGCTTATCAGGTAAATACCCTTTTATGTCTGTACGCACTTGAGCACAGAGGACACTTGTGCAAAAGCGTACATTATTTACTAAAGGATGCATTTGCAAATCCATGTTTACTGCACATTCTGTTCTTTTTTTATATGCACTACCTATTCCCTCAACATTGACACGTACACTTTTATTTAATAACATGTTATGTTGAAATCTACCTCTATGGCTACTGCTAGTTTAAGTATTTACAGTGTTATTGTCACGTTAGAGAAAATTGTTTCCTGTTTAAATTAATTATTTTATTAACTATGCTTTATTTGCAAGAAAAATATTCCGGGATTTAAGTGCAGATGTTCGTGGAATAAAGACTGGACGGATGAAACGATTTACAACTATTTCTTATCAGCAAAAATACAAAGCAAAAACGTAAAATTATATACCACTTTTGAGGTTGGAATGTAACATATTTTTATGGTGGTAAAGGAGGGCACAATCAGCAACGCGAAGTACTAGATTTACAGAGTTTTTTTTCTCTCAAGAAGGAGACAAAACCATGGCATGCTTTCAAGGCCATTGCGGTAACGACTTCCCTGAAACGGCATAGTATTTGGTGTAGAATTCGTTACCAGTCTGCTATGAAGCTTGTCAACGTGATGGTAGAAACGCCAATGAAGCATGTACTCCAAAGTTTGCAGTGTCAGGAGACTTATTTAAATTTCCTTACTTTTTAGGACGTTCTCAAATCATTGACAAACGTCAGAAGGATGATGAATTTCGGTGTGACGAACATTACCAAATTATGAGAATTTTATTGTTGTAATACATACTGTCTCCGGTTATGGTTCTGACACTTTATCAAACTTGCTTTATTTATCCATACTGCATGGTGGTTAAGAACCATATATAATTGCATTTACCTTTATTTAGGCTAAAAAATCGTCTGTATGTTAATTACTTCCTTTTGAATTATGAGTGTACGTGTGGTACGCAGTGAGCTTTGTTTTACAGATTAGCTTTGAGCGTTTAGTACTGCAATAGAAAAAAAGAGACGTTTTTCCTGTCTGCCATCAGTGCTCCTAATATAAGAAAGTCTGTGACTATGTAATAAAGTAAGAAGGTGTACAAAAGTGTAATCTACGGATTGCCGAGACTTTCTGCAACTGCAACTATGTAGGCCTAATGCTTTCGAAGGATCGAAACGCGACGGTTGGTAGAATTTTCGCAAGTTCACTGACCTTTTTTGAATGAGGTTAGTTAACTCTAAAATAGTTTAATGAAATTTTTAAAATGAGAAAGTCAATATAGAAAAATAAAAAGTTAGCCTATAAAATTATTTTTGCTTACTTTGTGAACGCAAAAGTGGCTGACGTGATGCATTTTAGTTAACTATTTATGGCGCCGTAGTGACGTTAAGACACAAGAGATTACACTGAAGCATTGCGTCGCAATGGCATAACATTTACTGACAAAGCTAGCTAATACTGTCTTCTAGGATTGATTTTTTGGTGTTGCTTAGACTGGTTTTCGCGAAATTTAAATATATTTCAATAAACTGTTTCAGCGTAATTTATTCACCAAAACTTCTTAGTTCCTTGATCATCACTAGCGTACGTTTAAAAAGCATATGTATGATTTTGAAAGTTTTGTATAATGGGAATTTAGATTTTTCGGACATAGTTCTTTTCATCGGAATGGAGTATGTTCAAAAAAACTACATTCAGTCATGTAGCATATACCTAGATATTCCATGAACGAATTATTCTGTTATTCACTGGAAGGCAGAGCGAGGTAATTATCTTGGCATCTTGTCACCGCTCAGCCTTGGCGATATGACAACGTCAGACGCGAGAAAGTTACGGACGCAGCAAACGTGGATGTGTGTCAATGTCTGAACTTCGCCTGTCAAGAGAAACTATCTGTTATCCGTGACGGTCCCTCCTTGCAAAGTCCGGCATTACGTGGGTTTTACTCAGCTGTACCTACGTTTGCACCGGGACACAATTAACATGGAAGTTCTTCCTTGATAAACACCAACCACGAATAATCCCGTTTGAGAAATTTGTACAAAATATTGACACATGCACGAGAGTAAAAATTTTAATTTTTTACATTTTGTAGCGTTTTACAAACAAAACTAGAGTTTTCCAAGAAATAAATATATAGTGTCATATGGTAAATTCTTATATTCACATATTTATAAAAATATTTTGAAAAGTTTGATTTTCTTAAAAAAAAAAATAATAAAACTTTTGGCTGAACTAGAAATAACGTGACAAATTAATTCTGATTATTTCTATTCCATAATAAATGTTCGTGAATATCTTGAACAAATTAACTATACATTGTTAAGGAATTCACTATGAAAACACTCAGAGATGCTGTGGCTGTAATATAAAATACGGCATTGAATCTGATACACCACGTCACTAAACAAATTTTTATAAAATAGCAGCCCCAGTTAACACATGTACACATATTACAACCTACAAGAAAATATGCATCCCACACTCAATCGTTAGTGTAGATATATCGTCGGTGTAATGGAAAAAGGGCAAATCAACCAATTGTACATTTGGCGGATTCGCCTTTTTCCATAGCACCGATGATATGGTTTTGTTCAAGAATAGAACATCTGAATTTCCTTTCTCAAATGTTATAAACATAATTTAAAAGAAGCTCACTCAACTGTGAAACAGACTACACCTCATACAAGCGTTTGTTTGCTCCATAAGCCCCATATGGCAAAGTGCCTATCTGCTGTTGACGGTAAAGTAAGATCATTCTAGGTAGTTTGTTTCACACTGATGCAAAAAAAAAAACTCAAAACTTTTTTAACTGAATGCTTTGAGAAATTTCAAGACGAAAAGCAACCATACGATGCATAATTATTTGTAGGCGTTTTGCAAAATAATGCAACGTTTGTTCGCAAAATATTGTTTTGCTGGATTTTGCTTATTTTCACAACAAAATTGGTGATTTTGGTGCAAAAAAAAAAGATTGAAAAAAGTTAGAGGTTTATTGCTACCAAAATATAAGGTACAATGTATGATATATTTGTGAATAATAGCATTGGAATTTTTCCATATGAAAATTATTGTGCACGAAAAAAAATTTTCGAAGTCACTGCAGGAGTACCGGGCGTGGCCCTTTATGCTCTGCTAAAATTTTACTTAAGCTTTTCTTGTCGTTATGTAACTTGCCAACGTAAATATTATCACGTGTCTTTATGAACGTGGTAAATACATTTCATTGTTCTCAAAATTTAACGTCTGCAAACGCAATGGCATATAATTTTTAATGGGTAAATTTTGCCGGAAGGGTCTTAAAAAGTGCTCACATTATCTTGACTGGCCTATAGGTGGAGGCACGAGTGCACGCAGTCTTCAAGGTAAGCCCAAACAGCTGTCGTCCAATCGCAGAAGTGACAGTGCAGCATATATTCTTGAAGCTTAACCTGACCTAGAATATGTCCGTGAATCACTCGTGTCTCTGCGTAAAGGAATCAAGGAGTCAGTGGCACACTCAAAATATTCGAATTTCATAATCAGCCGTAATAGGTCAGGACTTTCCACTCTCAAGCAGGAACTTTGTTATTTGTGTGCAACAAATAAATCAGCCGATTACATACCACTTAGCGCAATCTCATACATGCGCTGCGTCACAGGTTGCGTAGGTCGAATTTTTCACTTCCGTTGGCAGCAAGTGAAACTGCGATATTTGTTTTGCTTTTTGTGTGGATCTGATTTAAATGTCAAACGGGCACGGAATTATATTATTACCAATTATTAGAGACATGCAAAATTCGCGTTATCATTTAGTAGCAGACTAAACTGCACTTTCCTATACACAACAGAGCATAATCTACGATTCAATTGGCCACGAACTTTTATGTGTTGTAATTTACGTGTGTTATGTCTTTGCAGAGATTTGCCTCTCTACCGTGTAAGCATTCTCCGCGGCAAGTCACGACAATATCGGCCAGCGGGAGACGTCGAACGAGCCTATAGTCAATTGGAGTCTAGTCAGCTGTCAGAAAATAACGCGAATTTTGCATGTCTCTACCAATTATTTGTTTGTATACAGAAATAGCAATATATCCTTGAGCTAACAAAATATTTTGTTACCAGAGAAGAAAATATATATATATATAAAAAACACCTGATTTTGTGACCCAAGAAAAAAGTAGTTACTTTATTTGGCAGAGTACTTTCACCTGACAATAAAATCTTTGTGTTAGTCAAATGTAATAATTTATTTGCAAGCACACAAATATACGTTTTGTTGCGCCAACTTAGTCATTATGTTTGTGCACACTAGTTATTTTAATTACACTTGGAGAATTATTTTGTCACTTCTGTCATAATTAGCAATGATGTTTATTTGCCTATACTTCATTCATGAACAAACAATCCAAATAGAAACATTTCTACAGAAAACGAATAATACATACCTATAATTCATTAATGAATTTTTGTATAATATTGGTAATTTTTCCCCGGGATATTGTGTTCTATGACTTTTTACGACAGAAGTACGTACTGCCGTGTGACGTCATCAAATTAGGATGAAAATTAGTTTCAGTCTGTACGTATTACTAGAACAATTGTAATTTACTGTTATCTAGTAGACTATATTGAATATTTCACGAAAGATTCGAGGATGAGCTATATTTATCACGGATTGCAAGGAAGAATGCCCCATATCAAACTAACCGCCATTACGATAATGAAGCAACTGGTTGTAAGGTCACTAATCCTTGCAGGCAACTATAACATCACGGTTGCCAACATAGCGGCATCGGGGCTTTCAACACACTACTTGATGGCGCCACTGTATAATCAGCAGCGGGAGATTTAAATTGGGCTCATGTTTAGTTGTAGAAATAGTCATTATAAAAATAGAAATTCATATTACTATATATAGAGTACCATTAGAATGACTTCGTGCTGTACAAACATTCAATGATTGCGTATACACGTTAATATTGTTGTTTGCGTTGCAAATTATGAGGTGTGGAAGTGAGCGGTGGCTACTTCTACAGTTGTGTGACGTGCAAGCCTGTAACGAAACATTCGCAGTGTACTTGCCAGTCACCGAGTTAACAGTTGACGAGGAAATGACGTAACTATAAGATACAAGTTTCGACAGTTAATTACCACATTGAAACTAAAGAAGAATTTTGAACATACGCCATTGCAGCAAATGGTGTGTTAGAGACAACCAGAGGATGTTCACTATTTTCTTTGGGCTGGTGTAAATTTAATGAAAAATATATTAAAGCAGTCGGTTTTCAAAATGTATAGTAAAAACCAAACATATTTTAAAACGTTAAACGAGTTTTTTAAAAAAAAGACTACGAAGGTTGATACTTAAAAAAAGTTAAATGACAGGAAATAACTTAAATTGAGTACGGTGACTATAATTAAAGACGGAAAAATTATAAATTCAGTGTACAGTAACAAGACAGCACATCAATGAAAATGTTAGCAGCCTGTAAAGATTTCAGCTCACTAAAAAAATGTAATTTATAATTATAGTACCAAGTAGCAGAATAAGGTCCGAAGTATGTCATATAAAAAGAACAAGTACTAAACGATAATATTCTAAGAAAAATAAAAGCAAGAAAAACCGTTTAAACATGTTTAGAATACACACAGAAACTTTCAACTTGAATAGCTCGATTCGAGTGAAATGTGAGTTGGTTCATTTCTGCGTAGCTCCGTCCATGATTACTAGAGGCAAGATTATTTCGCGTACTGATTCTAGGTCAGGTTGAATGCCAATAATGTATACTTCACTATGCCTCCTGTGATTAGACGACACCTGTTTAACAACATCTTTGACGACTGCAAGTCAGCGATAAATAAGAAAACAGGTCGTGGTGGTAACACGTGTTACGGTTAGAAACCAATGGATATTTGATTTTGGCCAGTGTGTATAGGTCTGAGAAGTCTAGGCTGTTGCCAGATGAATACGCGAAATACTCGTGCCTCTGATGATTACCTTTTAAATTTTTTTTACTGCAATTACCAACCATTCGCCATGCTTATAAAAAAAATCTTATAAAATCCGTATAATAACTGGTTGCTGCAAATAACTAATTTATTCCAGTCCAAGGTTTGACAACGTATTTTAGCAATGCCTGTACTGAGGTAGTTTTAAATCTCCTAATATCTAAACAATTTCGTTACTAATTTTTCACGCTCTATCAACCTCATTGCTATCGCACTTTTCATACACTCCAGAAAACGCATGTAAATGCACGTTACATTTTATTTTTCGTTTGTTGAAAGGAGTTTTAGCTGTAACAGCAAACAATTTTACTTGAAGTGATTTTAAGAAGTATTTTGCAGTCTCAACCATTGCTCTTGTCAGTTTATGATGACCTATATGCCAAGCAAAAAAATATCTGTTTCTAGAAGGATATACTAAAACTGTCTACAGTTCTCGATCTTACTGTCTACCTGACGAACATTTTGATGATATGTTATTGTTTACTTTAGAAGGGGAGTGGTATATTATAACGGGGGGGGGGGGGGTACGTGCTCCTTTCCCAACTTCAAAGTAATTAGAAATATTTCTACTTCTTATAGGAAAATTTCGCAATGAATCTCATTGACATACGTGTAGACATTTAATACTGATGTTGGCATTTTATAAAGAATTATCGACTATATATTTCAACGGGATATCGTGTTTGTTTTTATTTTAGGGTTCTATACCCTACCCTCCCACCCCCCTCATTCTATCCTCCCAACCTCAAAAAAATAAGTAGAATCGGTACCGATATTTATAATACTTATTCCGTAGCTTATTTTCTCGTTCCCGTGACATCTTTGAAAGGAGATACGACAATGATCTTTCTCTTTTCAACCAAAACTAGCTAGAGCCATGAGACGAGACTGTCCTAGTGAATTTGTAATAGGCAAGAAAATAAAGATGTGACGCGAGATGACGATGTCCTTTTCTCCGACCTCCCTCTCGGAATAAATACTCTTTGCCCGTCTTCTACTTCGGCGCTAGTTGTAAGGTTGGCAGCACGCTGCGGGCGGCTTTCATCGCCGCTAGGTTTGTTGTGGCGCCGCAGTTGCGAGGTCATTGCCGACCTCAACTGCTGCAAGTGTCCGTGGCTAATACCCACGCTTGTTTTACACCGCTCTGATAAGACGTCGACACGGTGAGTTCTGCTTGTGTAAACACCAAACTACAATTTAGTGTTGTAAAGCGTCAGCCACAGAGGTATATGTGGTTCGATTTGAAGTGAGAACTTCTGAAGTACTAGAAACAATTTTTTTCCTTTCAGATAATATTATGTTTCTGGCTACTTGTTAAAATAAACCAAGCATTCTTCTTCTACGACCGTGGTTTAGACTGCACCGTACCCGAAAATTAACGTTTAAAGTCGCGATAAATAATATTACGCATAATATATATCATATATGTATATATATATATATATATATATATATATATATATATATATATATATATATATATATATATATGTGTGTGTGTGTGTGTGTGTGATATATTATGCGTAAAATATTATTTATCGTGACCTTAAACGTTAATTTTATATATATATATATATATATATGAACACGTAAATTTTCTTTGTGTTGTACGTTACAAACTAACGTCTGGCTGCAATCCAGGAGGTTGGGGAAATTTCCCTCCTCCCCCCAACCCGAGGGTTTTTGTAAAATAATTTACAGCTCTATATATATTATCATGTCATTGACAATTATTTCATTTCATCTTCAGTAACACCACTAAAGTTATATAATAATTCAATAATTAATATGTGTTCATTATGATGGTACATGTCGTATCATACAATCATAGAAGTCGATAACACTGTGTGACTGCTGAGGACGTAGTGAAATGTTGCTTCTTCGCTGATATATGAGCGTGACCTCTATCACAACTTCATGAACATTTGGACAGAAAATGCTTAGTTTAAGACTTACTTCTTTGTTTCACAAGCGAATAGCATTGTTATAAACGCAAGAAAACCGATGAAAAAGTTTTGATTTGTATTTATTATTTAGGCATTTCACTCACATCTGCGGAAAAGTATGCATAGGAATCGTAGCCATTAAATTTACTTTGAAAAAATTTGTGTCTAGTTCAAAATAAAAAAAGTGGATATACAGTATCTCTCCTAAAAGGTAATATTATTATCGTCTGTTATTATAGGCCTATCTAAGTACCAGTAACCTTTTTTTTATTATATAATTAATACACAAAAATGTTTACTAGACGTATTCAAGTTTGGTTACTTAAAATTTTCCTGTTGCTTCTTTGAAATAACTTTACTGTTGTCATTAACATTTATTTAAATATTCATCCTTTTGTCAAGTTTTCAACAACTCGCTTTCTTGATCGTTTAATTGCTTGGTTGGTAACAATGAACGGTTCTATAACAATTAACAATGCATTCCTAAAGGATTTTATATTATATAGAATTTTATTTCCTCGCTTTATTGTCTGTCTACTGGGTACAAATTTCGCAATCGATTTTAAACTATGTTAGCGAAGAGCTGGAGGCTTGAAACTTTATACATAACTCAGAAGTGGATGACATTGCAATATGCGGGAGGGGCGGGAGAGGTAAGTAATTTAAAAAAATTGTTAATTTTTTTAAATGTACCGTGTTAAACTTACTTCCCGCGGAGATAGGAACTTAAAACTTTGAACATAGCTCAGAATAGGTCTACAATGCAACATAAGAGGAAAAAAATTGCGAAGAAAAGTTTTTACAAAATAGTAAAACAATAATTACAATTATTTATGTACTACGTTTATAAAACACACTATCACAAAAATTTCACACTCACGACTAAATAGAAGAAAATAATTTTAAAACAAATATTTTATGTTTTAATATGAACCACGTTTTTAAGACGGCCTAAAAATACAAAATATTTTCTCTCTACATATAAGATTAAATCGAAAAAACGAGGAGGGGGGAGGTGTGCATGCAAAATGTGGTTAATTGATGCATCTTTAGTTCACATAAGTCACACTAACAATTTATTGCTCTGAAAATGGTATGTGTTGCGTAAGATTTCTCAACGACAGATAATTTCTTTTATCTGTTTGATGTCCTCCCAATTTTTCGTTTTAATCTTATGAGTATTTTCATACAGAAAATTATTTTGTAATTTTTAGTCCGTTTTAAAAACATGATGTATTAAAACATCCTTTTAAATTATATTATGTACAGCAAAACGAAAACATTTTTACGTTGGCCGGCTGCTTTTACTACGTGCGTAGACATTTCCTGTGGCGTGGCACCTAGTGCTTATGACCACACAGTACAGTTACCTTTCTTAGACGGTCAAGTCCATGAGGAGTGTACGGTAGTTCGTTCAAGTACATTGAGAACATGTATAAGTGTTAAGGTGGCAATCCATCAAGAGGCGACGAAAACAGTGAGTATTCACGGCGAGTATGCTTGAGAGATATCTGCACTTGCTTGTTCGCCCACAATGAAAACATTTATGCCAATTATCTTTACAAGAGTGGCCTTGGCACGGTTGAGTAGACAAATCTAGCTGTTTGACTTTAACTGTATTTTCGCATTGCACGTCGTTGCTGATGTTTGACCACAGTGGGCCATAATTGTTTCAGTTAACACACTAATAAAGGCAGGTGTTTTTGACGTTTTAATTTTCCGGGCTGTTTCATTAGGCAATATTTTGATTGTAAAGAGTGTAGGAAGAAATAATTTGGGTTTACAATTTTAACGCTCGATTACCAATGGGATTCCTTTATGTGATAATTTTGGAAAATACTTAAATAATGTAACTGAAGTTGTGCCATTTAAATTTACTTATCTACTTTATATTGTATGGATTAGATACACCAATAAGTGACTGTAAGGTGGTTAATGTGGTTTCTTTTAATTCAATATTCAATAATATAACAAATTACAGTGTTATTTGCAAGGAATAAATTAACTTTAATTGGGATACTTGTTGATTGTCAGGTACGATATTTTTAAAGAAATGTAAATATTCTTTGATGATGTATCTAATATTTCTTGTATATAATATACATGATAAGGATACCATTCTTTGTATTTTGTTACAACATGACAAATATAATTTCTTATAATTTTTAAGAGAATAGTTTGAGAGTTGTTAAAATAGGTCTATGAATTGCTTTAAAGAGTGATTAAGTTCAGTACCTTGTATTACGGTAATAATTTTTTTCCTACATGTAGGCCTACTTTGTTTTACAAGTGCAGAATGTTTGTGAAACAATGGCACTGTCTTTTAAATCAATAATCCTAAATGAAATGTTACTTTCCTTACTAAAATGAGCAAGAGCTGGTAAAACGGGAGAACCCCTACAAAATTCACGGACCAGTACATCGTTCGGCGCGAATTTTTCTTGCGAATTGTTAAAGAGTGTTCAGAACCAACCTTTTTGTTTTAATTCTTCACTTAAACAAATGCTACTTAAATAAAGTATTTAATATTCCTACCACTAATATATAGATTTTAAAACTGTTTAAAATGAACCAATTGGCATTTAGAAATCCAAATTTTTCCGGGGGAGGACACCAGGACCCCCTGCTTAAAATTCGGAAATCGGTGTTTCTTTCCAAAATTTTGTTCCCGTCTCCCTAATCAAAATTGTTTTGTGCATCCGCCCCTGTCTGGGAGGAAGTTGGAGGGAGGAGGAGGGGTATCATTTCATATTGATCTTTACTGTTGAACTATGTCTCGCCATTGTAACAAACAATGAAGTGGTGCCTATAGCTCATCTGCGAGATTTGAGAATCTCTATAGACTAATATTTTAGAAACAATTTATACCATCAATTTCTAGTTATTTTTTACAGTACTTGAGCGGCTTCATTCCGTGATCTAACGCGTAATCGAAGGGACGTACACCTACAAAATTAAATTTTCTATTCAAACATACAAAAAATAATAATTTTTTTCTCACTTTGTAGATATCTATTTAAATTTTGGTGTGCTAGGATTCGCTTTCGTGAGTTACTACGGGTAATGCAGTAAGACGGTATAACAAATTTGAGAACATGCAAACTAAACACGTTGTTTATTAAATAAAGAATGCCTGATTCATTTGATTTAGGAGCGTAAAAATCAACGTTCACTACGTAAGAAAATATGAAGAAAAGGAATTTGGGATGAAACTAGTTATGGATGATACAAGGTGAGTTTGGAGTAGCGTCGGAATGAAAGAGAATGATAAACGGGAAATCTCCGAAACGATCCCGTCGACGAACTGCACCGCTCGGCATTATTTCCACTAGCGAATATCTGGGCCGACTCCATAGGGAATCAAAACAGTATCGCCATGTCAGGAGGCGAGCCTGCTATCCACTGCTCCAACAATGACTTCTCAGAGCTTGTGCAAAATCCGTTACATTTACGAGAATGACGTTCACTCGAAACTATTTTGTTAGGATAAATTCAGTAGTATTGTATAATATATTTTTTATTATGCCTAAACTAAGTTTTGTAAATAACACAGCGTTAAAAATTTAGAAGTTTAGATAACTATGAGTGGTAAATAATTTGTATTTTTTTAAATCACACAATTAAAATCAACCACACATTTTTAACACTACGCGAAAACCTCAAAAATGCACTGTCGCCTACAAAATCTTTTCTGCATTAAGGTTCAAAATAAATACATTCGTAGGACAGTTTGGTATCCGCTCGGAAGTGGCCTGCGTAATTAATGCCTGCACCGGTAAATCTCGTGCTCAGTTATTCATAATTTCTTATATATATATTCTTGCTTTGGGGATGAATTATTAAGGATGTATTTTGATCATAGTGTCATTGCAGCATATTATCACCCAAGAAAATCAAAAGCGAGACAAAGACGATAAAATTAACGAACCAAGTTTGGCTGAAGTCGATGCTTACAAACATATAAAAAAAAGATAAAGGACATTAAAATTCCTGCAAGAAATTATGGCAACCTCATAATAAGTTAAGGGAAATAAATAATCTAACAAAAAGCAAATAAAACTAAAACAACCTGAACACAATGGAGTTTACAACTCACAGAAAATTACTGTTAGGAAGACAAGTCTAACGCAAGACATGATAACGACGATGTCACATGCACAATACTAGACGACAGAACGATAACGGTATACACAAATAAAAAAAACAGTAATTTTCTGTGGTCCAACTCTTCGTGACGTTTCGGAGGATTAAATCTACCCCGCCCCTCTCCTTTTTCCCTCGCGTCTAAAGGACACAACCGTTTAATATATGTAGATGACCTATAATAAATGATACAGCTAAACGTTTTTAGTTTCTTAGTTGTTTTTGTGTCACGCTTAGTTTTTTCTGAGATGACTAGTACTGCAATGTCATATGTCTAAAATATTTTTTTAAGCATTCGTTTCAAATGAAAGATTTTTTAAACTATTTTATCTACTATTTCTATTGGTACATGTATATTTCTACCCGAAAACTATAAATGAAGTTTAGACTAATGAAACACAACAAAGTGCTTTCCATTTTTCAGTCCTAGGCTTGGACGTACTGTGGGACGTATTTGTAAGCCGCAGAAAATAAATTTATTGCTAAACTCTACTTTACAAAACTAAGTTACGTTGTGAAACATTGGTAAACATGATTGCAAATGTTACGATTGATCCACTTATTTAACGTTATTACAGTCGTGTTGTTAGCAATAAATACATTTAAGACACCGTATCACCTGTCGTGGTGAATGGTTTTCTATTTATTTCCTGACTCAACAATTTAGGAACATTTATTTTGAAACATGTTACAAAAGAAATACATATTACTTTATTTTACGTTTTGCACTTTTGAACATGTAAATCGTAATTAAAACTATTTTGAAACTAACGTAATAATTATCCACCACCGTTTAATAAAAACCAAATTACACTTAATAAAGATCAAGTTAAAATTCGCACATAATCATAGAGTAGTTAAAACCCAAACAGATTGACCTGAAAACGTGAAATTTCGAGGACACCATGATTGCAAATGTTACGATTGATCCACTTATTTAACGTTATTACAGTCGTGTTGTTAGCAATAAAGACATTTAAGACACCGTATCACCTGTCGTGGTGAATGGTTTTCTATTTATTTCCTGACTCAACAATTTAGGAACATTTATTTTGAAACATGTTACAAAAGAAATACATATTACTTTATTTTACGTTTTGCACTTTTGAACATGTAAAGCGTAATTAAAACTATTTTGAAACTATCGTAATAATTATCCACCACCGTTTAATAAAAACCAAATTACACTTAATAAAGATCAAGTTAAAATTCGCACATAATCATAGAGTAGTTAAAACCCAAACAGATTGACCTGAAAACGTGAAATTTCGTGGACACCATACACAATTTTCTATGACACAGTTGAAAGATTTTTCGAATTTCATTACCTAAGGGGTTAGAAAAATGTGAAACGTGTTTTTGATTATTCCTATTTATTAATAAATTATATATGGAGATAAAGCCTAGTGCAGTGCTCTTTTTTCAGGGTGCTGCTTACGCAGTTATACTGAGGGAATTTTAAATGTTTTTACAAATTTAAAACAAAAAGGGCTAAAAAAATAAATAAAAACGAGTTTTCGATTAAAGCTACCGACACGTAGTTAAAAGCGAAAAAAAGAAAGGGATGTGTATTCACTGAATGTTCGATATTTCTCGAACCAAATTCCCTAACGTCGTATTTTTAATTCAATGTGATTTTTAGGAATTTTACAAATTCGACTCCTAGATGGGAGAAAATACTTGAAATGTGTTTTCGAGAACTGGATACATATCTACCGAACCTACCGAGGTAAAGTTTCTTATTACTTCATAATTATGATATAAGCGAAATAAGTTCAAACAATTTCTCAAAATTAGATATCTCAGACATATAAACGGGTAGAATCTGTTTTTAATAAATAGTAGATTTAACTTAATGGGCTGTTACCGCAATCTTCACTTCAATTGGATACTCGTACAATTGAAGGATTTTCGAAATCCGACCTCTAAAGACGTAAAAGTTGTTTTCGGTTGACCCTCGATGTTTATCTAGCCGTTCAAATACAGAGGTTACCGAGCTGTTATTTGTCTCGGAATAATACTCACGTAAATACCTATAAATACTAAGGCAAGAAGAGTCCTATTTCTGTAAAAATATTTATCTGCTGGATAAAATAAACTATATACCACGTAGAAAATTTAAACCATTTAGCAGACGATCGGTAAAGCGTAACCACCGAGCAGTGGAAAAAAAAAAAAAAAAAAAAAAAAAACCTATATGGTGTTATATTTAGCAAACCTAACGATATGTAATGAGTAGAGACATGCAAATTTCGTGTTATTTTCTGACAGCTGACTAGACTCCAAGTGACTATAGGCTCGTTCGACGTCTCCCGCTGGCCGACGTTGTCGTGACTTGCCGAGGAGAACGCTTACAAGGTAGAGAGGCCAATCTCTGTAAAGATGTAACACACGTAATTGACAACACATAAAAGTTCGTGGCCAACTGAATTGCAGATTATGCTCTGTTATGTATAGGAAAATAAGTTTTAGTCTTCTACCAAATGATAACGCGAATTTTTGCGTGTCTCTAGTAATGTCGTACAATCACAGAATAAATAAGTAGTAACTTATTTGTTCTGTAGTACAATCTTTGTGCTCGCGGGCCTGTTTATTATTATTGCGAGCACTAAACATATTCTACGAAATTTGACCTCAAGGGGATAAAAACAAGTGAAATTTTCTTATGAAGAACCGTCGATAAGCTGGAACCCGAAGGGCTGTCGTAGCGATTTTCAGTTCAATGAGATTACCATGCAAATGCATACTAGGCAATTTAAGAATTTTTCCAAATTTGATATCTTATGAAGGGAAAGGACGTGAAATTTGGTTTTCGATAGTCTCTATATCTGACGAGCTGAACTACGTAAAGAGTTGTTTAGTGCTTCAAAATGATTACGAAGATGTTAAAACAGTATTAACGAATTTTTGTCCAAGAAACCCAAGCAATGAGACTTTCTTATAAGATATCGGATAACCTACTTTTACTCTCGTATGTTAACGATACAGTCTACAGCAATAATCATCACCACTTTTATATTTTTTACGTTTGTACCACGTAATTTTTTTTTATTTTAGACACAAAATGTAACTAAATTGTATGTACAATTTCTCGCACATAAAAACAAAACATTTTTTTTTGTATTTAAATAGAAATGCTGAAATATGAAATAAAACTTTAAACAATTAAATATTAATAATATAGACTATTTTGTGGTTGACTATAGGAGACGTTGGAGCCTATACATCGTTATTCACAGTGAATTTTTTGAATCATTGATATGTGAGTTGGTTATAACGTTGTCCTTAAAACCGTAACATGCAAATTTTGACTTTGACGAATCGTTACGCTAAAAACTATGAGAAATAAAAAAATTTCATAACAGCAAAATTTAGTCACATTGTGTGCCTAAAACAAGAAAGAAATGCATGGTACTAATATAAAAATAAAAAACGTGGTAAAAATTGCTGTAAGCCGTGACCTTAAACTAACATCGTTGGGTTGTGAACCCTTGACTTTTCGACCTAGGTCGCAAGACTTTGCAGTCGAGGCACGTCATTGCACACACTTATTAATTTAGTTTGTTCATATCTGAGACAAAACCCAGGCCACTGAGAAGATGGTGTAGTGTAGTGTAGGTTCGTGCCGGCCAAGGTTAACTAATTGCTATTAGTTTCCATACATTAAAGGAGCAAACACTAGTAAGAAACTGATAGAACTTATGGTTAGACGGCACACAATATTTAATAGTAAATAATCAGGAGCAAATTACATAATGAATTCAGAAATTAATTGTTTATATGATAGTACATCAGGAAGTGGGTATCTTAATTTGTTATGACCTTTACAATCAATAGTAGTAATCCAACAAGATGGCGACGGAGCAAGGAGGACTGATAAATCAATATTACGTC
>PNEQ01012438.1:49159-61349 GCA_003012365.1 Medauroidea extradentata
AGAGAACTCCTTTGTCACGTCACCACACGAACCAGAAAAACTCTCCTTACCTCCTTAGATAAAAACCTTAATGCACAGATATAATACACATAAAACACTACCTAGACTCCTCCATTGCTCTATGAAATGTCACATATTACAACCTAAGACCACAATCGATTAAATTGTTTACAAATCAAATTACAGTACATAGAGTAAACATAGTAGATAATCAAAGCAAAAAAAAATACTGAGAAAAAAACTAAACTATTTAAATAAACATTAAGAACTGCAACATATGCATCACAGATACATATATTACACTAGGTCGCAAGACTTTGCAGTCGAGGCACGTCATTGCACACACTTATTAATTTAGTTTGTTCATATCTGAGACAAAACCCAGGCCACTGAGAAGTATGCAAAGCTTTGGCCGTTATAATACTATATGATAATATAATTTGAAGTACGTTACGCGTGTGTAAACAATTTTCAGGTCCTCCATGTCTCTTGATAGTATACTTTACGTTGCCGAAAATAGGAAAAATAAGTGTCTCTGCGGTTGAGTTTAGTATCTTGGCGCAGAATCTTTTAAAAGGCGTAGGTGTGTACAATACACATAAAACAATAATGTCGCGACTGAACGTCTCATAGATGCGTGTTGTCGGCGAGAATACTACACGCCAGTTCAGTGACTTGCCCCTAGAGGCTAAGTAAGGCGTGATGTTATCTTTGCAGCTTTCGCAATTCTAGATCTTGAACGCGAAAAATGGGTTCACCTAGGTGGCACAATGTAACCTTTCTCCCGAACCCGCATACTACTACAAAACTGTTCTATTAAGCTTTCTAAATTTATAAACTTAATGGGACGTAGTTCGACGTATGAGTTATTTATGTAGATATGAAACTGCAATGCACCTTAGCATTTTCGTCAAAAAAGGAACAACTGTATCTTGGCAACATGTTACTAGCGCAGGATAGGTAGGCATCTTAAGGCGGTCGTTTACCTAGCGCTTAAACTGCGCTGCATAGTGTTTAAACAATGTCATTTACGAAAGTATTATATTTTTTAGGAATGTATTTGCATTTTTAAAGAAAATTCACTCCAGTAAATGATGGTATTTTAGTTAAAACAAAGCAGGAATGCTACAAGTAAGTCTACTGTCCTTTTCTATTCCTGTTGTAGCATGCGTTGTACTTTGTAATAAAGTCACGTTTAACGAATACATAGCGACATATCTTACAGACACATTAAGAAAACACGCCAACAGTAAACTTACATCCCGATTCATTAGCTTGAGCATATAGCAGTGATGTGACACTTGGCACAAGTGCAAATTTCGCCTTATTGCTCCCTAGCTCCCTCCCTCAGTTAAAAGTTTCATGTAGGCAACTGCATTAACAATTAACATATTAGGCCCTACATTAATAACTACGTCTTTCAATAAAATTCAATTCAATTTTTTTTTTTTTAATTTCGTGTGATGGATACGTTTTCCTTCCAAAAAGTAACAAAAGACCCGATTAACGTAATTTCCATATTGCGTAATTAACCATCTCGTTTAATTCATAGTACAGTAAAGGGTCAATTATTCTTGTGAGAAGTGCGAGTATAGTTAACAGGTCGAGAGATAACGTGTTTGTGGATGTTATGCCAAACATGACAAAATTGGACATTTCGCAAATGTTTCACGCGTGTAATATTTGCTCCAAATGAAAGTAAGCTCTAATTAAGACGTAATTAAAAATGACAATACATAACCCAATCGTAAGCAGATTTTCAGTCATAGAAGTAATGAGAGAATGCATGCTTAGAATTCTTTCAATAAATGTGTCTTTTAATCGTCTTATCCACTCCATAGCCATTAAATTTCTGAACATTTCTGGCTTGACAGTTATGTTTCAGCAACATAACAATTTCATTCTTAACTTATATTTCACATTATGTGTTTCAGATGAAGAGGAAATGCAGGCTTCTGTCATCAGTGGTCTTAAGCTTCATCGTGAGCATCACTGCAACATGCGGTTACAGGATTCTAGGAGTTTTCCCACATACAGCCAAAAGCCATTTTATAATGAGTGGAGTAATCATGAGAGAGCTTGCGGCAAGAGGACATGAAGTAGTTGTAATTAGTGTTATTCCCGAGAAAAACCCCTCAAAAAACTACAAAGACATAACGTACATGAACCTGAATAATACCATAGTCGATGCGTTTACTGTCGACGTGGTTGGTGGGGCCAAAATATATCAAACAGTATCCATACTCTATACCCTAGGAGTTGAAACCTGCGAAAAAACATACTCATCCCAGAAGGTACAGGAGCTCCTGAAATCAAACCAGAAGTTCGATCTTGTCATAATGGAGGTATTCAACACGGAGTGTTTCCTTCCATTCGCTCACATCTTTAATACTTCTGTGGTTGGCATCAGCTCGTCGATATTAATGCCGTGGGCCAACGACAGATTTGGTAATCCTGACAATCCATCGTATATCCCCGTGCATTTCACCGGCTATGATGATCGAATGACTTTTTCAGAACGTCTTGCAAACACGCTCATTTTAACATCCGTGAAGCTTGTGTACAACTTTATTATGGACTACAAGGCTAATCAGATTGTACGACGTTATTTTGGAGAAGCATTTCCTTCAGTTGAAGAAATGGCCAGCAAAATGAGTATGCTGATCGTAAACTCGCATTTCGCCCTGCACCAACCCAGACCTTTCGTGCCAGCCGTGGTAGAAGTAGGTGGTATTCATCTCAAGGATCCGAAATCTCTTCCAAAGGTGACTTAAACTTTTTTTAAAATTCATTTACTTTATCTGTGTTTGAAACTTTGATAGCAGATTTCTTGCATGCCATTAAAAATGAAAAACACAATTTCCACTAACATAACTTCGATTTACCCATGCAATTTATTACAAAACAGTTTCGTTTTAGTAAAAACATTTAAACTGAAACTGGAACAGAAAACATGTGACCTGTGACGCCAATCAAAGTTTATCGTACAGTATTCTTGGAAGAGCATTGTACATACAGGGAATTCAAGGCTATGTCGATTAGTTTCATCATGATTTCATTAGTATCTGTTTTAAAACAACCTAATTCGATATGGAAGGATCGACATATTTTTATTTCCTTGTAAAAAATTTTTATAGCAATAAATTGGACGATTTTTTTTTTTAACTATTGCACCCAAAGTAACGTAGGTTTTATTATGAAATTAAGCCAAAACCAATCAAATTATCATTTTGCGGGCGGACTGTGAATTATTTTGCAAAATGTCTGCATACATCTGTGCACTGTATGACTGCACAGTCTCGAATTTTTTTAAGCACTTCGTTAAAAATCATCGGAGTTCTTCGCACCAATGCAGAAAAAGTACTTAGCATGGCCTTCAAGCATCGTTTAATGTGCAAGAAATTTGCGCTTTTGGGCCTTTTTTTCCACAAAGTTAAAAAAACATTCGTATCTCTTACACCCTCTAAATTGTGTATTGTTATTAAATTCATACCCCAACAAACACTTTTGTGTGTATGTTTGTGTGTATGCATGGGGCCGTTGTTGCCGAAGTACACACTCGCCTCCCACCAAGACAATGTTATTTTCTCCGTCGTTCTGAAAGATAAAATCATATTAAGTAAGTCAACTTTTATGTAGTATTTTGGGAACTAATAAACCGAGACAAACTAGATTTTATGTTTTTACAGTACGTAAGGGTTTAATGCTGCAAAGCCCACAATTTTGTAAGATAGTATGTGTAGTGCCGAACATATGAATGCAAATTTAATTATATATTTCGGAAATGTTAGATCCATAATTTTGGAAGATAGCACTATATGAATTAGTATATTATTCAATATTTCATAAACCACTGAATCTATTTCACTAAATTGTATACTTTGACGTTACCTAGTCCAAAATTTTATATATTTTCTGCGTTATTATAACTAGTTAAATATGAGTTAATTTAGGTTTTATGTCATTTTCTGAGATCCATTTGACCGATTCAATTTAATTTTATGATGATTTGTTATCCAAGTTTTGTTCTTATTTAGGTTGATTGTTGTATTATTCGTATTTTCGTAAGGAGCGCTACATGAATACATATGTTTCAATCCGTATTTTGGGAACTAACAAACAAATTCATGTAAAATATTTTATTTTTTTTACTTTCATACTTAATATCTATGTATATAATTTATTTGTTTTTATTGTTTACTAGTAGTGCCACGTAAATATATAAGACGTTTCGAAAACATCATGAAAAATATTTTACCTTATACTTCAACAATTATTCTTGATACGCATTCAAATAAATATTTATTAAATTATTCTGGAAATCGCAGAACTGATTAAAAACAAATTTTATACATTGACAGTACATCATCCTAGCTTTAAGTTCAGCGTAGTTTATTGATACTTGTTCGCAATTTTATTAGTGACCCCATCGGTATTAAATGTAGGTTTGATACAATTTCCGGAACTATTAGATTTATTAATATCAAAATTTATATTTCGCGTGTTTATAGCATAGATTCTATGTAATTTTTCAGAAACTATGAAACCGATTCAAACAGGTTTTTATATTTTGGAACTTCGACATCAAAACTTTAAAGTCAGACTGACATAGGGAGCGATTTTTTAAATAAAGGAACCGCGTGAATGAATACAAATATCAAGTCCCATTTATGGAATTCTTTGGCGAGTTCATTCCAAATTTTAAATTATGATAGTTCATTATTCAAACAATGAATTTAGCAGTATTTATTTAAGGTCTGCTTTTTCCACAAAATGACATTCTCATATCACTAAATACTAGTTTTATCCCATAAGCTATTTTTATCAGGAATTTTAAAATAAACTTAATCCTGACTTTTTATTCCAAAAAAAATAACATTTTCTTAGTATTAAAATTATACAGGCATCATGTTAGAGGACCACCATTTGAAAGTAGCATATAAAAAATTTTCTGTAATGTTTCGGAAATATTCACGTCACATTTCGACACGCAAGAAATGTTACAATAGGTCATCTTAAGGGCGTGGTTCACCTCAGTTTTCAACGCCTTTTTTTATTTTTATATTTGTACCAGATATTTTTTCCTTATTTTAGACAACAATTGTGATTAAATCTTCCTTTTAGGAAATTTGTGTATATCTCATAGTTTTTGCGTAGTGAGTCGTAAACGTCAAAATTTGCACTTTACGGTTTTACGTACGTCACTATAACCAACAGACATACCAAACCGAAAATTTTACAGTGTACAACAATGTTGTAGGCTGTTATTTGACACATATAAAACAAAATAATATCAATTTTTTTTAAATTGATTAAATTTTTAATTTTCATTTTAAAATTCAGCATTTTTTTATTAAATGTAAAAGTATTTAATTTTTAGTACAAATAAAAAAATAAAAAAAAAGTAGTTGAAAACTGAGGTAAGCCGCGCCCTTAATACACATGACTTCAAAGTAAAAGACCTTTTTTCAATGGTTGCCACGATTTTGAAAAAAAAAAAATTGTTTTAATGGTTACATTTAAAATTTACCCATTTCAGTCAAACTTTTTATGTATAACGTATTACACACATTTAATGTAGTGAGAATATCCACATATGGACGCTGTCTTGTTGTGTAGAATTCATTGAAGTAATGTAAGAATTTTATATAATATCTCGTAAACTATTGCAGTGCTAAATAATTTGGCTCATATTTAGCACGGTAATAGCATATATGAACACACTGGTTTTAAAACGAAGGTTAAGCACTTTTTTTCGCTGAGTAGGTGTTTTTTATCAGAGTGCATACCATTTAACCACTTTTGAATACACTTTGCAGTCATAAAGTTATGAAAAGTAGGCCTTAGATGTACTAACATGAAGTGTATTTTGGCTGTCGTTATATAATGTAGCTCTTTTGGGATAATAAAGCTTTTTTAATTGCCAGCCTTTATTTTCTGTGGCGGGGGGCTGGATAACTTTGCACCAACAATCAGGAAAATGGTAGTATATTTTTCCTTAAAATTATTGTTAAGTGATAAAGTGCCTATTTACCTACCAGGATGTTTTGGTTCTTCATCTTGATCAGTAATGAGTGTCTCTTCCGAAATTACATGATGGAAAGTATTTCTTCCTTCTACACATTTGCTGATAAACATACACTTTGTCAACAACTAAAATATTTACTTGTTTGAAATTATTTTTTCTAGGAATTCGAAAATTTCCTGAAAGGAGCTAAACATGGAGTTATATATTTTAGCATGGGATCCACAGTTCGCTCCGACTCTTTCCCTGAACCAATGCGGAAGGCCTTTCTAGAAGCATTCTCGGAGCTGCCTCAGCGAGTTTTATGGAAGTGGGAGTCTGATTCCATGCCAGAGCAGCCAAACAATGTGATGATTGCTAAGTGGATGCCGCAACCAGAAATTCTGAGTAGGTAGAACTTCTGCGTTTTTTTTTTCACCGATTGCTGTCTTTTTGGAGCAAACAATAATGAATTAAAGATGTGCTAATATCCTAGTACAATTAATATATAACTCTTGGTAATATTCCTTGTTAATGCATTGCTCCTCACCAGCGATGAAAACCTCGCTGTTAAGATTTAAAGAAAATCTCTTCACTTAATTGATATTACACCAGACCAGAGCCGTAAAAATAACTAACATATTTAGAAAATTCAGTGTGCTATTTCAAATAAAGTGTGTATTCGCGTAATGGCCTTAACCAACTTCATTTTTCCCACTTTAATAGTATCAAAAAGACTTTCTTACGTATGTTCTCTTATAAATGTCAAGAAGGTAGAATAATACATTTCCAATTTAAAAAGAAACCTTTTTCAAATTAGGTTAGAAGAAATAAAGTATATTGCATTGTTGGAATATGTTACTATGGCTTTATTTTTAATTTTCACATTCAAATCAAAGCTAAAGTACATCATGTTCGAGTTCTTTCTACCATAATGACTAACGTCATGAAAAATAACTTCATCGCTTTCAGGAATTGCGTACACTCTTTACGTTTAGCCAAGCCTCGCTGTATGTTAGCAAAGAAAACATTCCACTATGTAAGTGACCGTTATTTAACGTCTATTTTGAAGTTGATCATCGCAGTTAGTTTGCCATCGCCTA
The DNA here is from genome assembly GCA_003012365.1 of Medauroidea extradentata. Classification (NCBI taxonomy): domain Eukaryota; kingdom Metazoa; phylum Arthropoda; class Insecta; order Phasmatodea; family Phasmatidae; genus Medauroidea; species Medauroidea extradentata. The sequence goes on from PNEQ01012438.1 coordinate 56,267, forward strand.
CTTACGAGTTACGAACTTTTTATTTATGTCGTGGTAAATAGTTACGAAACAGTTGTTTCCTTCGTAAGGAAACGATTCAAAATCATAGTCATATTTACAACTCCAGATTTTGTTGAATCGTTGCACAGTAGATACATTTTTCTTTTTTAGTTTCATAAGCATTGATTACAGTGTTTTTACTCTCGTACACTCTCGTACACTTTCGTACACATCAAAAAGACTAATTTTCATCTAAAACTTTTCCTTCATTTTATGGACGCATTTACCAGTTTTCTAAGTATTTTCTTACAGCATAATAGTCACGTGACAAGATGATAGCAGCTAACTTAAATTTTTAAGGTAAGTGGGCTTTAAGCCTCATTGACAGCGAGGTCATTAGAGGTGGTGACACTTGGTACAATGACAGGAACTTGAAGAGAAGTCTGCCATAGACTTTATTAAGGAACCAACCCGGCATTCGTCTGGAACGATCTCGGGAAACCACGGAAAACCTAAATCAGGTTGACTGGAGCCGGGGATCGAACCCGGGTCCTCCCGAATCCAACATGTTACCGTTGCGCCATCTCGCTCAGTTTAAATTTTTCAGAGCAGGCAGTTAGGGTGGCTGCAAAATTAAATGTCAGCCTACTGCACAATGCTGTACATTGTACACGTTGAAGCTTGCGCACGGGACATATGTCATGTAAATAAAAACTGTGCAGAAACTTGTCTGAGTATTGACATTAATTTACCTGGTATTTTAAATTCCTCCAGCCTGAGCAAATCACGCATGTTAGTCCGGTAACACCAATTTGACATAAATAGCACTTTAGGTGATAATTTTTTAAATTTTATTTCGCATCGAGAAATAAATTCTTAATGTTCCATGTTATAAAAATATGAAGTCATGATGTAATTATCACATCTCATTTCTTCCTTTAATGTTTATAACAAACCGCAACAAAATTAATAAGAATGTATTTGGTTTGTAGCCATACGCGATCGATCATGTTTTGTTGACCAAACTCTTGTGTTGAATGACAAAGTCGAAAAATAAATAAAACCAGAAAAAAACATAGCAGAGGAATTCAGTCAGTTTTTTATATCCAGCAGCAAGAATTCTAAATATATAATTCAGTCAGATTTCAACAATACCCAGACACAAAAGACGGACGTAAAAGACCCAGATTCCCAATATGAAAAAAGGTGGAAGTAGACAAATAACCGTGGACAGCAGACAAATGACTGAAGACTACACGTCACAAGTTCCATTCAATGAAAAAATTAAACGTTTCGGGAATTGCAATCTGTTCCCGTCTTCAGGCTGGATACACATCTGGTCGAAGCACCAAGATGCGAATCCACCAGCTGTGTCTCCATCCTGAAGACGGGAATAAACTGCGATTCCCGAAACGTTGCATTTTTTTTTCTCGTTGAATGGAACTTGTGTCGTGTTGTCTTTTGTTTGTTGTCCAATGTCCTTGTTTTTTGTCTAGTTCAATTTTTTTTTCACATTGAAAAGCTTGTGTTCTTTATGTCCGTCTTTTGTGACGGTGTTGTTGAAATCTGACTGAATACTATCTGTAGAATTGTTTCTGTTAAATATAAAAAACTGACAGAATTTCTCTGGGATTGTTTTTTTTAGTTTTTTTTTTTTTTTTTTACTTTGTCATTGAACACAAGTTTGGTCAACAAAACAAGAGCAATGGCGTATGTCCACAAACCAATACATTCTTCTTGTAAACTTCCGTTGCAAAATTTTATTTAAAATCCCAGCAACAAAATTGATGTCCGTAAGTATAGTTCAAACACGTTAAATAATTTCAAATTATCTATTTAAATTTTAGACTTGAATGAAATGGACATGATACACAGTAAGTAACTACTTATTTAACATAAATTTGTGTTTTTGTATATATATATGCCTACATATATTTGTTCGTTCACCTAAGCCTGACTATTGAGTGAGAAGTTATGCAACCTGACCATACCGCTGTTCATAACGAAAAACTTCGACTTGTTTTAAAACACTGTTATCACTGAGCGGCGATATTGGGGTCTAGTGATTGCTGTATAAAATTTAGAACAACCGGGTACCATAACCTCTCAATCAGCAGATGTAGATTAAACACATGGATTTATCTGTGTATATAGATGTGTTCATAAGTGTGTATATGTGTATAAGTTAATCCCAGGAAATGAAAAAAAGTACTTATTCGTGACATGTAGAGAAAGGTAATCTACAATGTTTCAGGCCATCCCAATGTCAAGGCATTTATTACGCACGGTGGACTAATGGGAACAATGGAAGCTGCTTATTTTGGAGTTCCAATGATCGCGATACCACTGTTTGGAGACCAGTATCTCAATGTGCGGTCGTATGTACAGAAAGGCATAGCTGTGCAACTGGACTACAAAACCATTGACAAACACACCATATCAGCTGCTCTGAAAGCTGTTCTACAGGACCATAGGTAATAGTACTGAGATTTAAAAAAAAAAAAAAAACATTTTATGTTTGAACAATTATCAAGTCATTCCTCTATTTTTAGATGCGTTTTAAAGTGATGTTTTGACGACTATTTAACTTTCTTCAGTACAGAACTGCATTTTTTTAATCTTAGGGGCGTCAATCACAAAACAGTAGAAACCATAGATTTTGGATAAAGTATGCTGTTTGTCATGTTTTGCTCGCATGATCCAACGGCAATGGTATTTATAATTTCTTTCGCAACAGATCCATGCTTTAACGAAAAAATTCCGTTGCTCTGATTCTCGGCATATCAAAGAGTACTAAAATTTTAGTGGGCTCATGTGTGTACTCATGTTGCTAACCATTAAATCATTGATGTAACTGAGGTACGGAGCCTGCTCATATGGCACTTGTCTCAAACCTATATTCTCTCTGCAGCAGGAGCATACAGTAAACACTATACTGAATATTCTGTGACATCACACACTCCTGTTTGATAGTATCAGTAAGACGAGGCGTCTGCGTGGTTTTGTCTTTATGTATGCATGTACGTATGGAGTTCCAATGACAACGTATCGAATCTTCGTGTAATAAAGACGATTCTCTTTCACATTTGGTTATTCGTCTGTCTTGTTATTCATTATCATAATTTTACCATAGGAATATCAAATTCTTATAAATACAAAACGTCTACGACTTTTTAAATCTCACTGTCGAAGTTGATAATTGTAACTTTAGTTACTCGCCTAATAAACACTGATGACGGTTCGCATGTATTCTTCTGTTTAGTGAAGTTAAGTTAAAAGATTTTGATTAGCACGTCTTTAGCGCTGCCTTCTATTTAGTATAACTCACCCAGCCCCGTTAAGAAACGCTTGTTGTTTTCAGCTAATTATGCTTGTTGAATTAGAAAGAAGTCTAAAGTAGGCCCCACTTAGTGCAAACTGAACAAGTAGTAGCCTATTTATAACGTGTGTTACGAGAATAATTGCGGTACTTTTAGAGTGAACATTTGTTCAAGTTTTGCGAGTTTAGACTGTGAGTAGGCAGTATTTTATTTACGCTTTGTACACAAAACCACGTTCTTTTCAGTACAGTTTTATAAATCAGTGATACATAAGCATTGAATGAGAAAATATATAATCAGAATGAATATATAAATAAGCACAGAATGAGAAAATACAAAATCAGAATTAATATATTATGTAAGTTATGTATCAGGACAGCTTCGACTTAGTAAATATTTAACTAACTATGAAATATATTTAACTAATAGTTTACTAGTTCCTTAGTTACTATTAAGCTGCATTAGAACTTACACAAATTTTAAAACAGCTTTTAAAATGTTAATGAAATCACATGTTGTAAGGGTTGTAATGTTGGATCAAGTATATGTGTGAGAATGAGTCCCTGAGTGTACCTGCTGGTCGTCGGCGCACGGAACATTAGTTTGTGTGTAGTCAGCCCCCTTGCCAAGCTCCTCTCCGGCCTTGCCCCCACCCCTCCGTGTCATCGGACCGGGAGGCGGGACTGTTGGTTATAAACTAGCGCCTAGATCTAGGACCTCTAAGCACAGTGGCGCATGCGCACTGTCGCGTTCCTTCTCCTTGACGCTCCTCTCTCGCCGTGTACCCCCTCCCTGCCGCTCGCCGGTCAGCGTGTTGCCTTGCCACCCACCACCACCACCGCTTCGGTCGCAACGTACAACCTTCCATTTGGTGAAGATTTTCACTATTATTTACTGCTAAAATGTTTGCATGCACATATTATACAAACAGTTACCAACACAAACGTACTTCGCTATGTTAAAACTGGCAGAACACTTTACACGGAAGAGAAGCAGGCTAGGTGAACGCACACATTAGTAAAGTTCGTGTCAAATATGTTGAAGGCAGTTGCCAGTGCAATATAAACTGCACTGAATACAAAGTGTTCACGTTTTTTCTCGTCGGTTACATTGAATATTTGAATACATATTCATCGTGTGTGCCGTGTAAACATATTTGCTGAAGGTACAAGCACAAAATAGCAAATTTAATATAATAGCCCGTTATTGAAACACAAGCAAATGGTGGTGAAGAAGTGACAGTTAAATTGGGTTTTGAATCGCGGAAGCGTGCGTTGATTAAGAAAATGACCAAAAATAAACATTTCACTGAAACAGAAGAACTCGGTAATAGAAAAACCTCCTTCTCTGGCACGTCTAACATTGCTGGCACTTCGAAAGTGTAGGAGTTCAGATACTAATATGAAAACTACTCCCAGACAATAACCCGACAAATAAGAAAATTACTCTACTAATAAAATTTTCCCCAAAAAATTAGATGTACAAATCAACGAAAGTCTTTCTCGAAACCAAATGAACTTGAAGTCTTAAGGGTGTTCAAGTGCGATAAAATTATAAATTTTTTTATTTTTATGAAATTTTGTTCGTTTTGTAGACGAGACTTGTGAGTGCATTTTACTTTTACGAAACAATTTTAGCTCTCGTAGTTTTCTCATAACGGGGTGTCAAAGTCAAAATTAGTTTTTTATGCTGCCTTGCAAATGATGAAAACCAACTGACCAACTTATACAAAATAATTCGTTGTGAACTTACATCCAAAGAGCTTTGCAATAAAACATTTAAAA
>PNEQ01012439.1:0-50491 GCA_003012365.1 Medauroidea extradentata
TATATATATATATATATATATATATATATATATATATATATATATATATATATATATATATATATATATATATATATATATATATATATATGTGTATGTATATATATATAAAATGGGTGAACGTGTCGGGTGTGTAGTTCTCCAAGTACAGGCAGAGAGTGGTGGCAAAGGAGGGAAGGTCAGACCGCGTGGTTGGCAACTGTGGAGTGGTGAACGTGCAGGTTTTTACGGCCCAGCGCTACCAGTTCTCCTGCCAGGTTGAATGGCCTGGCCAGCTCTCGCGCTCCTTCCAGCGAGCGAGCAGGAAGTCTGGCCTGGAGGTCTAAAGAGGAGAGCAAAAGAGAGACAGAGGTAACTACTGGCCCTGGAGAAGGCGAAGTTCGCGAAGAAACACTCCTCCCGTGTCGTTTGACGAGGGGCCAACATCCTGCTGATTCACAAGGATGTTTATCACGACACTGTTTCGGCGCAGGTGTAGTTATTCCAGTATATTTCAAAGCACTGCTTAATTTCTTCCATTGGAAATTCGTGTATGACCACGCATCATGTAAAATAGTTACATTCTATCGTGGACTTGATGACCAGTAGTTATTCTTCGGTAATAGACGTCAGATAGTTGTGAACCCAGAAACATCACCATTATACCAATTGAAGACGCAAGTGGATGAAGGGGTTTTGTTACAAAATAAAAGTTCTGAGTAAAGTGGCAATGTAACATAACCCTTTCATCCACACTATAGCTAGAAACATGTGGCTTTTTATGTGAATTATGAGAGTGCTGTGTGAAAAATAGGTACATAACATCTTCGTTCATGGAAAAAAACTGATTTTTTTTTTAATTGTAACATAACACCCATCCTCTTGACTGGATTCAGTTTCTTGGACGTACTCCATTGCAAATTGAATGACTGTCAAAGAAAACTAAACCAATAAAAGAAAACCATAACATAAGCAGAGTATGCTTTAGTCAGCAAGATGCATACACAACATGAAATTCCAAAATGGAATCGGGTGGTTTTCTTTTATTTGTTTAGTTTTCTTTGACAGTCATTCAATTTGCAATGGAGTACGTCCAAGAAACTTAATCCAGTCATGCACTCCCATTGCACAGTTCTTTCAAAGATCACCCATCCTCTTGCATCTTCAGTTATTAAAGCCACTATTTTTTGGCGAAAAGTTTTCTGGCCCATTTGGCTTCAGTGCCTTATGTGTAGAGACATGCAAAATTCGCGTTATAATTTGGTAGCAGACTAAACTTCATTTTCCTATACATAACCGAGCATAATCTGCGATTCAATTGGCCACGAACTTTTGTGTGTTGTCATTTACGTGTGTTACGTCTTTACGGAGATTGGCCTCTCTACCGTGTAAGCATTCTCCGCGGCAAGTCACGACTATATCGGCCAGCGGAAGACGTCGAACGAGCCTATAGTCATTTGGAGTCTAGTCAGCTGTCAGAAAATAACATCGAATTTTGCATGTCTCTACTTATGTGACATCTGCAACTCTACTTCATGGTCAGTGATTGAGTGATTTAAGGCCATGATCTTCCACTTATTTCAAACAATTGCAAATAACTAATATTTTTTTAACCAAATGCTCTGAAAAATATTTTATAATTGTGTACAGTCATACGATATATAATTTTGCTAGAGCGTTTGTTTTAAATAATCTAGCATACCGTTTACTAGCAAAAAATGTTATGCTTCATTTTGGATTATTTTGACAACAAAATATGTAATACTTCAGGGGCAAAAATTTGAAAATCCGTTTGGTGTATTGCAACTGAAACATTCAGATACAAACGATAATATATAAGTGTTAAAACTGTTAGAATGAATTTTTGATATGTTTATTAATTTGCATTAAAAATGTATTTTCGTAACCACTGCAAAACTAAAGAGCAATAACCTTATTAACCGTATTATGGTTGGTGCATTCAAATGAGATATGTGTCTGAACAATGACGCGCTGCCAATAAAGATGAATAGAGCCAGTGTTTTTTTGAAAATAAGTTTGTACCAACTCGTTTCAGTACCGTACGTGCACATCTGCAACTTTGCTTAGCAGTCAGTGATTGGGCGTTTATAACTCTGAGTGTCTTGGGATTCTAACCGCAAATCACAAACACGTGTCGCTGTCAGGGGCGTAGCCAGAATTTGTGTTCGTGAGAGGAGGAAGGTTCCAACTTGAGAATTTTCACTACACAATAAGTGACACGTGTCATCTGAAGCGGAGGGTCCGGAGATCCTCCCCCGTAAAAATTTCGGGTTCCGATGTTCAAAATGATGCAATTTAAGCAGTTTTTGTACCTAAACTGTGAATATAAAACTGATATTTTTATCTTCGAATAGCTTATTTTCATTCGGGGGGGGGGGGGGGGGGTAGAGGTATATCCTGATATCCCTCTCTTTGGCTACGCCCCTGGTCAAAGTAATCTTATTCTTATTGGCACAGTAAATGAGCGACGCCTCTGAAAAAACACAGTCATTTATTTTGCAATGGAGTATGTCCAAGCAACTAAATCCAGTAATGAACTCCCATTGCACAGTTCTTTCAAAGATCACACACTACCAAGCAGAGCTGCAGTTGTGAACGTAAGGCATTGACACCAGTTGGAGCAAAATTCTTTTCATCAAAAATCACTGGCTCTATTCTTGAAGTAGAATTACCGATGTGCACGTAATGCAAAATTATTTTCGTAACTAAATCGTGGCTCTAGCTATGATACACTCGGATGACTGTCAAGCGCCCCCTATCATAAACGTCTTTAGTAAGAAGCCGCTGTCTTCGATATGGCAACACTGCTAAGAAGCGTTATTTTAATACTGATTTGGTTCTTCCATGTCAATGAATTTCCTTGATTAGTTTGTCTTTCGTACTGGCGAATAAGAGAAAGTCATTGCCGTCGGAATTCTCAGAAGGCCATGGCCTTCTATTAGAGACGTCTAGGTGCATGCCAGTCCAGTATGCTAATAAACGACATTAATTTTCCATAGAAAATGTTGTTCGCGAGACACCCACAGTCAAACACGATAATTCTGGCGTAGTAGTAAGAGAGCAGCTACCGCAGTGCAAAGTCGTAGCACCATTCGTTGAGCGAGCCGGGGAACCGGTAGCTGGCGTATGTATCTCTTTCTCTCGCAGGATCGTGTTCCTCTCCCTCCCCTCAACAACCCATCATGCCATTCGCGAGTTCCCGGGTCTCTCGCGCTGCCCTGGGGCGTTACGCGGCCGGCTGACTACATAATTACAGGTCTGGTGGCTGTCCGCCAGCTCTCATTCATACCTGCGAGCCGCGCTTCTTTCAATGGACGTCTGGCGGCAGTCGAGGTCGCACATTCCGTTCGCCACGCAACCACTTCCACCCTTCCAAGGTAGGCCCTAAGGGTGCTACTGACCTGCGTATGTAAATGTATTGTCACTTCCACGCGCAGGCCACTCATCAACTGGCGTGTCTCCGTACATGATCGTGAATTGAGTTGCAGTGAGTTGCGAGTATTTATTGATATTTAGAAAACACATCTTAAGGGCGCCGCCTACCTGCGCATTAAATGTTCAGAAGCGACGGAGCTATAAGAACGACCTGGAATCGCGCATCGAATGCCGCATCGTCACAAGGAGCCAAGCGCTGAACTAACACGCAAGAGTCACGCCGTTCCATTTTTATTGTGGGACTTCTAAGAGGTGACCATATAATTTTACTGGCGGGAAGTCTGTAGCAAAGTTCAGTGCATGTTTCTGCCTAGGTTTCGCATACATCCCGTTAGTACATTTTCAAGTACAGTATTGCGATCTGTAGAGGCCGTTTTTAACTATGTTGTTGGGCTTAGGAACAGTGTTTTCAACCAGCGTGTCGTCTTACCAATGATTGTCTGTTATTGTCCTAAGTGTTTTTTCTTTCCGTACGTTGGCACAGTGGGCACATGTGGAATAGTTTCGTAATAAAACGTATTTCCCCGAACATTACAATGCGTCTGAAACACACGGTGGGCGGCGCCCTTAAGGCGCCCGCCTGCCTGCCTTGTAGCCAGCGTTGCAGCGTGCTAGCAGAACGGTTTTATCTAAGAAACTACTAAACGTGTTTCTAATGTGTGGATTTGCGAAAAGAACAAACACTTCAAACGACATCGGAATAGTAGTTTTAAAACATCACGTTAATTAGAAAGACCATTTCAGAGCACCTCAAAATGACTAAAAACGGCTTTTTCAATCTATTATATTCAAACAACTACTGAAGGGATTCTTGTGAAATTACAATAGAGAGGTGTATTGGACCGTACTTAAAACTTTCCACCAATAAAAAGATGGAGTCGCCGCTGAAAGTGTCAGTCAAGCTAGTGATCTACGATACCACTGCACACCGTTTCAGTGTCTTGCGGTAGAGGCGATAACGCACCAGATGAGCCGGTCAACATCGCCCTTGGAGTCGTTCCTCACTTACACGGCCACCAGGCGGGCGCCTTAACGCACAGTACATTTGGATATTTGTGAAACGAACCCGCATTTCAAACAATGTGGCTAGTATTAGTAAAGTACTGCCCGTCTGTTGAGTGCTATCAAGAACAGAAATGGAGGCAACCATGGCCGTTATTAAGGTGGCCGGCTGAATAGGCGTGTTTATCATGTTAGAGGCGTAGAAGTGTTGAAGCGATAAGGGCGGCACAGCACGCGCATCGTGCCTCACCCCAACCTCAAGGAGCTGTCTCTGAACTGCGATATCTCACCACTATGACACATTCAGTGCTGACCCTGTCATTTTATGACTGACGTAATTTTAAAAACAACTATGTACTGCACATGCCTATACATTTTTAAATATTCTCCACCATGCTTTCTTTCCATCAAACACCAATTTTCGTTGTTTTCGTCCGCGAAAGAATAAACTTCAGAGATTAATGGAGGACCTAAAATTAATGTGCACTCAAGTAACATTATTTTAATGCGTGCCCTAAGCAGACATCACTCATGCTAGTTGAGCAGTTTTTGAAGTAATGTCTATCGGCTGTTCGGAGGTCTAGGACCATCCCAGTGTTAGTCTGAAGGAAATCAACGAAAAATTGCAATAAGGATGACTCTACCGGTTATCAAACACGGGTCCTTTCGAATGAGAGTCCTGTGTTTCCCCAATGCGCCACCTCGCTCGGTCGAAGGGAACAAGGCGAAGGAAGGTTCTCCTCTAATTCCAAGGTTGTATATTTCGTTATTTATTTTATTCGTGGCCAATTTCAGCCATAGGCTGGTTTACAATTGATACGTGCTTATACATAAAAGTAATGATTTAACGTTATAGTAGTTACAAAATACAATATATATTTATTTTTATAGTGCTAAAATAATGAAAAATTAACTATGTATTAACTTTTTGAGAAGTACAGTTGAATATATAGCTTATGTATATACTCCACTTTAACTTGTTCATACAAATATAGGCTGTACAGTTTTTTCCTGAACGAGTGAACCAAAGTTGCGGCTGTTACAGTTTCCTGAAGCCTGCCGGAGCATGAGAGACGGCGGCTCATAAATAAATGTGCGAAGACGAGAAAAAGTAGCGATGTCCTTTGGCAGTAGGCTAGAGACGTCACGGTCACCTTACAGCCTTCAGCCACTTTCATTTGATCGCTGGCTGCTTGCCTTTGAAAGAAGCTATTTCCTCTTTCAGCTTGGTTGCCCATCGTCCGAGCTCTCCGTCGTCGACCGGACGAGATAGCTCACCGGAGTCGCATTCGTGAGAACCCGGGTTTCAATTCCCAGCACCGCCATACAGGTTCCGTGTCTTCCAACGTTTTCCGGGACTACTCCAAGTGAACGTTGGGAAATGAACTCAATACATTCCAGAGAAGGTTCCTTCTCCGTTTATCTGTGTGTTTTGGCACCGGGACATCCTCTAACGACCTTGCTGTCGACGAGACGTGGCACCGAACGAATATATTTTGTTTTCGAACATGGCAAACCCCTTACTTTGGGATCTTGACCCCCCTCCCGACTCTTGCATTTTAAGGCAGTGTATTGGAGACACGTGTACCCGTTTGTCCAGATCGCCAAACCGAAGCGGTCGTAGATATTATGTTATTTTACAACTGCATATTTTAAAATTTCGTCTTCTTAATAATGCGATGTAGAACTTTTACATGTTAGAATTGTACTCTTTGTTTTTTTTTTTTTTTTGCGTTTTGGTGTTATTTTGTGAGTGCGAATGCAGCAAAAACATAGGTGTTCCTCTGTTATTTTATTTTTAAGTAGAAAAATTTCTCCTGGAAATATTTTAAGTATGTGAGGGACACACTAAACGTGCACCCACAATAATTATTTATTAAAAGAAAACACACCTCAGATTACTTGTGAAAATGACTTCTAAGACACCGCGCACATTGGAAGCAGTAGGAATTTTAGCTTTCTAACTTCGCTAAAATCTACTTTTTACACGTTTGTTTCTCAAGTTGTATGTACCGGATTCGTTTAAAATTGAGGTCTGCAACTACACTGGACTATGCTACAAAGACGCGTGCAGTATAATTATGGGACCTCGCTTAAGTCCCACAATAAATACGTTACGGCGGGAACGCTGCGAGGCGATGTCACATAGCGTGTGTAGGCCGGCGTCGCTCGTAGCACCTCATTGACTTTCGCCTCACACACAAACACACGTTAACCTTCACCAGGCGGCCGCCTTAAGGAGCAGTGTTAGACAATGTTGTTGTATTTTCAGTTTTTGAGCCATAACATTAATTTAAATATTGTATTACGAAAATTTTCTCTTCGACAAAGCATAGGATAGATTTTTGGTAAACTGTTTGACATAAATACTAAAATGGAATCTTTAGTTAATTTGTTATGTAGAATCGTTGCAGGAGAATTCTTGAAAGTTAAACTATAATTATCTTGCAATGATTCTGCATGACAAATTAATGAAAGATTCCGTTATTATTAATGTCAAGCAATTTTCCAAGAATATATCCTGTGCTTCGTTGAAGAGAAAATTTTGATCGTACAATTTGAATAAATGTTATGGCTCAAAAACTGAAAATACAACGGAATTGTCTAACACTACCCTTAGCCGCCAAAGCGGGCTCTCAGTTAAGAATTTCTTTTATTTCAACCTTTCGATCCCATAATTTATTGTCAGCGCAGTTGAGTAAGTTCATGACGGAAACGTTTCGCGGGAGAAGGCTATAGGAAAAAGGGAAAGGCGTGTGTGATTTACGAGGTAGTGTATTGGCATCGTAGTTGTAAGGAGAGATGCAGTAATCTCACTAGAACGTCAGACCAGCCAGTGAGACTGTGAGCGAAGCAATCTGCCTCAGTAACGAGCTTGTTTGCTTGCCATGATGACGCGGATATAAATACTCGACACGTGCTACCCAGCATCTACCACGCTAATTACCCTCATAGCTTGGGAGGAGGGTGGTCGCTCTGGCCAAGGAGGGAGGGGGGATTTGATGCTGTTCTAACTGGACCGCGGCTGAAAGCAGTTCCACTCTGCGTATCTCGCCGAGATACATTGTCGACCAATCCTATACAGGTCTTAAGCTCCCCTGTGTAGATCAAGTTATAAATTATTTGCTGTATTTGAGCATTTTCGGAATCAATGTTAAGAAACAAACAATTTTTATAAACTCTGTCAAACCCGGGCCGGCAATGTGAAGGTTAGTTAATCGCTAGAGGTACGGACATGGCCGTGATCTGGGAGGGGGCATTTAACAGCGGTTCATATTCTAGGGACCACACTTTTGGATTAAAGAATATAAATGATTTGATTGGTTTTTCTGAAGTTCCCATTAAACCGCGATGATTGTTGTGAAATAAATTTTCTGATTAACATATCTGATGCAGTAATAAATTGTTTTCCAATCGAATTATTTATGTTGGAGTTGAAAACATAAGTAGGGATAGGAAGTTTTCGCGTTTGCATCACTTTGTTTCAATGCCTTACGTGCACACACGCACATCTAGTGCTTTAGTTATTGGCTGGATGTACAGGTCATTCGGAATAAAGTGAGCACTTAAGATTTAACCTTTGAAAAAAATCACTAGCCGTTGCTGCATATAATTCAACATTGACAACAGTTACATTACTGCTGATACAGTTGGCAGCGAATTATCGCACGTAGTTCCGTGTATTTTATATTTAGAATACAACATTACTGAAAGAACATCAAATGGAATCGACCTCTTCGTATTTAATATACTATAAAATATATATTTAAGATAATATTGACATACTTACTGCCTGTATAAGTTTACTCAAACGGCGCCAGAAGAAAGTGATTTAATCCGGGCCGTTCAAATTCAACAGTCGTTAGCGAAAGGCGTCTAGCGCTACGCGCACTGACGTAGTTAATTATTTCACCGACAGGTGGCATCAGAGTTAGGTTTTCGCCACTTAGCTTGGAAGCGTTCAATGACGATACCGTACGGTACAAGAGGAGCAAGACTAGTAGAGAAGGCAAGAGGAGAGCGTTGTTGTGTTTGTCCGTTGTGCAATAAATATGGGTTTCTGATAAAACACATTCAAAATTACTAGAAGTAATATGTAAGTTGTTATGTGTTACGATCGCCAACATGAGTATCTTGATTTAGAAACAGCAATTTTTTTTTGTTTCATACACTAAGAAAATACGTTGTTTTTGTTGAGTGCGTCGTTGTTCATGGCAGTATAACTGAACAGGTTTGAATTCTTAAATTGCATGTGTCATTATGGCGTGTTTTTTTGTGTGCCGGTTTTGAGTTATAGATCCGATTTTCATGTGTACATATTTACGAGATACGTAACGGCAGTAGTGCGGGTGGTATAAATTAGAGTCGAGGCACAGAAACCAGTATTAAAAGATGTTAACTCGCAGGTATTTATAACTAAGATTGCTATTTGTTATACATTTTATTCAATACCCGTGTATTTAATGAGTAGATATTGTTGATAACATTTTCAGCCCAGTGTAATGTAGATGTAAACCTTGTACATGCCTATGTAAATTAAAGCAGGTGGCAATGTTTACGTTTACATACCGCGGAAAGATATAAACTGGCAGAAAATAGAAATTAATCAGGGCTTTTTTGAGTGCTCACTTTATCCCGAATCACCTATATTTGTGTAGGGTCGTTTTTCATTTGTCTGTGCCCATCATAACAAGGTTAACTGAGACACCACACGTCTGTGATTTGCGGGTAGAACTCCGAGACTCTGGGACCAAGAAGCAGACCTGCAGGTGTGTGTGTAAGGCACTGAAACGAAGTGGTGCAGAAATCACATCGCGAAAACTTCCTGTCCCTACTCATCTAGCATAAATCCGTGAAATACTCGTGCTTCCAGTTATCGCTGCGGTTTGGATCGTTCCTACTACAAAGCACTGTGTCACTTCCACAGAACTTATTAGCTCTTTGCACAGAGCAGGAACGGTCAATTCTATGCCCACGGGTCAAACACTGGCCCGCCACTGTGTTTTGAATGGCCCGCCAAAACCTGAAGTATTTGTACTATATTTCAAAATTGTTTACACTGACAGTAAAAATATTTAAATATTAATTTAATATTTGGCTATGCTCTTTTTCTAAATACTGTGGAATCAGTGTTCGAATTTCAGGAGGATAGTGAATTGCAAATACATATTTAACAAAATTTGTTCTCTGTTTTAACATAAGAAATTACCCGAAATGCTGAGCTTATGAAAAGTTATTTATCGTGGCCCGTGACGTAATTAGATTCATCTTTTTGGCGATAGCTCTGAAATGATATATACTGTTGTTTGTTTGGGTAAAGAATGGTCAATGTTTTCCTCTAGATTAATCATTTGTTCCTTCAGTACGATTAATACTGTTGAAGGAAAAATCCAAATTGTATCAACAACGTTCCAAGATTGGTGTATCTATTTAAACAGAAGTATCGTTATGACCCGTGAAATATTTTATTTCTCAGAGATGGTTATTACACATTATTTGTTTTAACATACACTTTGATTCAGCTACACATATGGATATTTTCACGTGTTTTGTCGTTAAGAATTGTCCTGCACCGTTTTACAGTATTATAAATGACGTCTGTTATTATTGTTCCTCGTCTCGAACATCTGTTGGTTTATTTATTATTGTATAAATATTTTACTTAGTGAATTGAAGCCTACAACGTAGGGATTGCCTCGGTGTATTAACTCAACTTACATAGGCGGTCCGCGATAAAGTGACTACTTTTGAAGCCCTGGTTACTCTTACCATTTCAGGCGTTTTTTTTTTTTTATTTTTGTGGTACATTTTGATGTAAACATTTCCCCTTATAAAATGTATAGGTTGTACTGTATTCAATAGTTGACATCTGTGGTCATTAATAATATTTATATAATTATTATTTTCGACAAGGCTGACTTCAAAAGTGTTTGCTTTATCTTAAACGGTCTATAACTATAGCTGGTGATTCATCGCGGGGAGAGTTTACTGTTTGCTAGGGCTCAGTGCTATTAATGTATTAATTTCTAACGATTTATTTCGCTACTGGAGAGTTCCTATATGACTCGGCCAATGATAATTCTGGTGCGCTATGACTGGAAGTCTTTTATTCGTATGTAAACAGCTAACCTGTGTCACATAATCGTCGTCCTATCACACAAGACGCAGGATGCTACACTGATTTTGAGAATATGTTGGCAGAAAAGAGTCATGCGATTTTCCATAATCTCTACCTATAACTAGAGATGATGGTTTATCGCGGGAAAACTTGACTGTTTGCTGGGTTTCAACGCACGTTCAGTTTACCAGAAGATTACTGGCTTTGGCTTGCACTTGGAGCCTGTTGTCCTATTTGACTTAGCCAATAAGAATCCCGCTATTGTAATATTGTATACCTTTTATTGGTCTGCAGACAGCTACGTTGCGGCAGACCTACATCAACGAATCATATGTGTTGCAGTTAACTACAGCGTTTTCAAGGGTATGTTAGTACAAAACAGTTTCGTGATATACCATCATTAGGGACTTCTGTTTCTCGCGAAAATAATTTTGCCTCGTTTTGTTTTGTTGCCTTACGTGCACATATGCAGTTCTGCTTCGTAGTCAGGGATTTGATATTTTTACTCTCGCGAGCCTTGGGATTCTACCGGCAAATCACAGACGTGTGTTTTTGCAGGAACGTTATTTTAACTGGCTCAGCCAAATGATTTACGGCTCTTCACATAGACACGCTGCTAATAACCATGAAGCAGAATTGCAGATGTGTGCGTAAGGCACTGAAACAAACTGGGGCAAAATTCTTTTCGCGAAAAACAAGGTTCCCCAACCATAATCTCTATCTATAACTAGGGACAGGAAAATTGCGCGGATTCAATGGCCCTTATGCTAGAATCCATTGTCCTATGAAAATTCAAGCCCCGTCTATTCGTTCATTGTCTGCTGTTCCACTGAGTAGCAGCTAGTTGACAAATGGTCGGGGCTTGAGTATGTATGTGTAGAGACCTGAAAAATTCGCGTTTTCTTTCAGGCACAAGCTATATAATTCCAGCAACTGTAAGTTCGTGCTACTGTCGTAATGGACGACTTGATGTACGTGCCCTCTGACGTCACAGCAGAAGGGGGGGGGGAGTACTGTGGGAAACAAAGATTGTTTACAAACATGCTGATTTGTTAGTCGGTAATGGCAAAAACTTAAAATTTTGTGCATTCATAGACTTGCACGCATGGGGGAAAATATTAGTTCCAATCTCATTGTTAAGATACGCAAATGCATACGATTAATGATTACCTGAAAAAAAGCGGCAAATTCCAAACAAATAATCAATTTTTTTTCACGTACATCTCATACCGTACATTTGAAGCCAATCACGTAAATGAAGGTTATGTTCGGTTGCGGTATCCATGGAGGTATGAACTGAAGCTCCGCCTCTTTTCAAGTCGTCCATTGGCCGTTGACTTATTTGACACCTCCTTGAAGTCAATGAGCCAATAATAACTATGTAACTAAATGCGGGCAGCCAACGAACGACTGTTGTCTACTTAAGTACACAGATATTCTTTGGGGCTAGTCTACAGGTCAGTGAACTCGCAAATTTTTCCGATCTCTATGCATATGATATACGATTCTAACATGCAGGTTATGGAAATCGCCAAATTTTCCTGTCCCTACCTATAACACGTCGCTTGTAACGTAAGAAGTTGGAGAATATCGTTATCAAGTAGGTGACTTTTGTTTGCTGACTGTCGGACAACCGGTGGGGCAGGGAGTTGTGCCATAACTG
Source organism: Medauroidea extradentata (assembly GCA_003012365.1). Classification (NCBI taxonomy): domain Eukaryota; kingdom Metazoa; phylum Arthropoda; class Insecta; order Phasmatodea; family Phasmatidae; genus Medauroidea; species Medauroidea extradentata. Next base: position 12,219 of record PNEQ01012439.1, read on the forward strand.
TCTTATGAGCGTGAGATAATTCTCACGGGCGGTTGTACGCAGGCACAAGTGCTCGCTATTTCCCCCACATGTTCCTGCGGTTACAAACTAGCGTGTCTGCCTGACCATGTAGTGCAAATGAAATAGCTACCGACATCGCCTGTCTTTCTACCAAGGAAAAAAAAACATTGAATTTAGAGAAACGTTCAGCTCGAGTGATATCGTATGGTAGTTATATCAAGCGGACTATGGTTATTTTGGCATCAAATGGGGAAATTGTCCAGCATATGAGTATGGCGGGAAAGCATTATTTTTCTATGAAACCTATTTCGTTGCCTCAAATGCAAGTACAGTACATATATTATAGTTACGCCTCTACGTAATTTTCGCACTCTTGATTTTGTTACTTGGGTGTCTCTAGCGTATTCGAATAGAGCTGCCGATATTGGTGTAGTAGGTGGTAGTGGGGTGCAGTGACGGTTGGCTGGCGCGCATGGACGTAACTATGGAGAGCTAGGGGTGGCTCAACCATCCTTAGAAAATTATTAGCCGCCTTATAAAATATGTTGTGACTTAGGTTGCTGTTGGTGCAATGGCTAGAGCACACGCCTCCCACCAAGACGATCCGGGTTCGATTCCCGGATTTTCACATGTGGGAATCGTGCCTTACAATGCCGCTGATCGGCGAGTTTTCTGGGGATCTTCCGTTTTCTTCGCCCCCTTCATTCCGGCGCTGCTCCATGCTCACAACATGTCACCCTCACCAGCTCTGAAGACCTGGATGTTGAGTGCTGATCAAAATCTCTTCTCTTACTATTTATGTAAAAAGCCCTGGGCATATCGCAGGGAGAAAGGTGCTTTAGCCCTACCTACAATGTGATGTTCAGTACGCCAGTGCTGGTACGTGTAGGCTATGTAAGGTGGTGAGGAGTCGAGCATTGCCACGCGTGCAGCGCGAGCCCACACACCACATTGCCTGGGGAGGAAGTACACGTGACTCGTATCGTCTGCGCTGGTACAGAAAGTTCCTTGCTGGTCGTGGTAGCGGGGAGTCGCGCGCGTCTGCCGAGCAGGTCCAAAAGCCATAAGGATAATGGTGCATGACTGTCTTTAAGTTACTGTATGTTCCCCACTACAAGCAACCCTGAAGGCGTATCAACATTTTTTTTTTAAATTCCGTGCTGTAAATGTTGCATTGTTTGATAATAAATTACTTCCACATAATCTTGCATGTGTTGAAATACAAGATATAACACAATCATTCTTATCTTTCAACAGATGCCAGGTATTGAAGTATTTTGTCATCAAACAATGTAAAAATGTGCAGTAGACTAACATTTAGAGCATTAATTGTAAACAATGTTGATATACCATCAGGAATTCTTGTAGCGGGAAAATACTGTAAATTAAAGATGGCCGTGCATCATTGCTCATAACCGTAAGCAAGGAACCGACCCCTTATCGATACCAGCACTACTAGCGGCGGAAATTGTCCTTTGCCAAACTCGTCCATAAGAAATTCTCACCTGTAGTAGAGTTAACATAAGCGCAGCTCACGTGAGGAGTCTTTGGTTTGGCGGGAATCCTAAATTAAGTATTCGTGTAACGAAAAAATTTACGGAGTTTGTCGGCCGCATTAACTCTAATCGTGTGTTTTCTCGGAAACTAATTAATCCACGTGAGCGTATTTATCAGTGACAGTAAAAATTAGGTATCCATGCTCGAACATTTTTACACGTAACAGGGCAATGGACATTAAAAAATGAATGACTTCTGTAAATCTAATTGAACTTGTATCAACTTTGTGAGGAGTTCCGTTACAAATGTAGTCGGTGTATTCCGCGCAGATTGTACGATCTGTTGATGTTCGTGAATTTTACTTTCAGGTACGGTAAATGGAATTAAGCACCAAGCGCTAGATATGTTCACTGGCTCTTCGTGTAACACGAGTATAGTATTCTTGAACGTGTCAGTTAGTGGTAAAACATGGTGAAACCATACAGTTTGGGAGTGAAAGGTAAGTAAGCTAACTGGGCAAGTCTTATCGACAGCGAGAATATTGCAGACGGTGACGCACTTGGCACAATCTCAGTAACTGGAGGTGAATCCCAGCATTTTCAGCGAATGATTTCCGGAGACGATACAGAAAAAGAAATCAGAATTGCCGAAGCCGGGCCCTCCCGAATGAGTAGTTGAAGCACACCTTCTTCAAAGTACAGTGGGAAAGTACGTCACCTACTGACAACCTCCGGAGTAGGGAACATTGCGAACATTACTGACTGGCCGAAAACGTCACAGTATGTGGGTTCCACTCGTTGGGCAAAGCGTTTGTGCTGTGGCTACAGAAGAAAGGTCCGGAGTCAAGGACTTGAGGCCTGTTCTTTTCTAGATGTAGGTACTAACGTCCGTGCGTTCTGACACGTCGCAAGCGGAAACAACAACTTCTTCAAAGCCATCGATTCTAATGACGAGCAGGGGGACGTTCTTGTTGAGTCACCGGCCGTCGAGATGAGGTCTTCATCTCCGTACAACCTGTCGAGAACCAGGTTCCAGGTCTGCTTGAGTTGACCTAACTTGGTGATGCGCGAACCGGCTTCCCGTCTTCGGAGGAAAAACCTTCCCCCCGTCCCGCCTGGTCATCGTGCCAAAGTGCAGGTTCACGGGGTTCACTCACCTCTGGAGCGGACAGCCCTTCGTCTTTCGAGAGGTGCTGTGAAGACGCTCAGTCCTCTGCAGGAAGGTGGGGGGTGTAGGTTGTTCGCCAGAGACGGAAGCCGACGTGACTAGTGAATGTGAAGAGATTTTGGTCAGCACTGGTGAGGGGTGACGTGATGTATGGAGCAGCGACGGAATGAAAGGGTAAGGGTGCGGGAAACGGGAGATCCCCGAAAAAAAAAAAAAAAAAAAAAAAAAACCCGCCGACCAGCGGCATCGTCCGGCACGATTCCCACATGCGAATATCCGGGGACCGACCCCGCCGGGAATCGAACCCGGATAACCTTGGTTGTGCTGCGCTAACCACAGACGTGAGACTAGGCGACCAGGGAGTCCACATTTAGCAAGCACCATCTGGTACCACACTTACTGGTGAAACCAGAAGTTAGGGCTTGACTATACACAGATATACTCTGTTTCACCTTACCAGCAAAATACGACGGTTGTGAGAGTATGTACTTTTTATGTGCTTTAGATGCAACGTCATCAGACTGTTTTGTTCTAAAATGAACCTGGATGTCCATTTCACTGTATGTACTGTAAATTTTCTCTTGCAGTGTGACACAAATTAAGTTAATATTAATTTAAACGTCCACATAACTGTCAAAATTACTTGTTATGTTCAAGCAGATAGTAAATTCTCTTTGGCTGGTCTCTAGCACAGTGGTACGCGAACATAGGACCTGTAATTTATTACGGTGATTTTATCACATCATCTGATGATTTCAGGATATGGTTTGTTGGCCGAATTTTATAATTTAGCATGTGTGAATCGTGTCGGTCGATGCCGCTGTTCGGCGGATTTTCTCGAGAATCTCCCGTTTCCCTCACTTTTCTCATTCTGGCGACTCTCCATTATAGGGCCTTATTTCATGTCTTCCTACGGGGCGAGCAAATACCTACGGTCGCCCAGTAGTAAGTCTCCATCCAAGGTGCGATAACCTGGCCCTCGGTAGATTCCTTGTGCGATATTTATTTATAATTACGTCAAGTATAAGAGTTGGAGTGTTCTACGTGTGTCTGGTGCTAAATCTGTTTATCAGTGTAAAACTGTACGTTCTTTTTCGGTTTTATCAGTGAGGTTTTTTGTACAATTCTAGTGAATATGACAGCCAAGTCTTCTGAAACGACTAGACTATACTCTATCCATTCTAAGGTTGCAGCTAATTCAGTAAAGTGAAAGACAGTAAAATTTTTGCACAGCATAAATTTAAATTGGAATATTGGAGAATACAAGCAAAAAGGGTACTACAGCACAATCATAATGTGAGAAATCAAGATATAATACAATTGCTTTGATTTATTTCGTTAGCAATTTTCATTTCTGCTGCAACCTTAGAGTGGACAGAGCATAGGTGCTGGTACTATCGATGTCGTGCGAGATTGACGCAAATGCACAAGTATTTGGGTTCTGGCTTTACCTGAAAATAATCTGCGGTATTTCCAGTCTCAACTAAAACCGCAGAGAGAATGTGGGTAGAGTTAGGATCAGAGTTGAATTTTAAATTTACTCTGTGTAACTAATGTTTATAAAAGCAGGACATGTTTCATAAGTGTAAACAAACGCCTGCGTCAGCATTTTGAGTGCATGATTTTAAATCACTGCTGAGGACACGTGATAACTGTAAAGAAATACGTTGGAAATCGTACCCGGAATACCGCGGAGGCGGGCAAACTGAGGTAGATGTTATAGCAAACGTGTAGAGTTAATCACCAAATTGAAGAAAATATTCATTTGGTACAGAATTCTGGTATTTATTTAAGTGCCCCGAATAGCAAAATACGTTAGTAAAAGAACACTGTGATAGGGTGAAGTATGTAGGGGGGGGGGGGCGGAAGAATTGTGAGGGAACTGGTTAGGACCGCTATATTGAGCTGTACATGATTGAAAATGATGAAGTTTATGTACATAAGCCGTCTGCTCTTTGGTACGGTTTTAGTACGAGATTTTACAAGAGATCTTCTGGAGTTAAACGTTACTTTTAATTCAGTGGCATTTCTGATGAACAAAAGTACTTTGAAACATGTGTTTAGAAGAAGTGGGTCGTGAATTCGCTAGTTTGCATTTAATATTGTGTATTATGTGGTTCTTAAAGCATAAAATTGTGCTCATAAAAATTTTAACATAATTATAATGGCATTTTTATAAAGTCTTTAAGTATTGAAATGTTCACACAGGAGCGCTACGATGAAGAATGCTGTTTACCAACAATCTTGCCGTAGCTGGTGAAAGGCGTCCAAATGCTCGTCCTCAGAACGTGTTTCCTTCGCCCAAGGACGTTGCTCATAATTTAGTCAGTTACAAGCCAAAAAAAGATGTCCCAGAGCGGTTGTTACTGTCTCGCCTTTCTTTTTCGTCTCTTTCACGCTTCGTGCATTCCTTTCGCCGGGATAGACCACGAGAAATAACTCTTGACCACACAAATAAAAAGCCTTCCAGATGCTGTAACATATTTTTTTTCAAGGTGCCGCATTGTTAATAAAACCTATCTGTTGCACATACAGTCATGGACCTCAGGAGAGTGCTCATTAAAATATATTATTCTGTTAATGGCTCTGGCACATGGGAAAACTCTTCTTAAATCGTTGAAAAAATATTTATGGAAGAGATCGGTGGATTCCTTGGGCTTTTTTGGGCAATGAGTCGGGCCCGGTTTTTTGAATGGCCGTGTTAACAACAAGGAAGTGTTTTAAGGCGTAGACTGATAGTCACAACTGGTTTCCCAGCTGTAGAACGCTGTCATTCGGCTGCCAGGTACACGAAAAAATGGGCGTTATTAATCCACTGCTGAGTGGTGCATACGTCGCAGCGAAGTTTAAACAGCAGTAAATCACAGACATGAAGAATACACATATCTGCGAACAGGGTTGTCATAGATTACTCATCTCAGAGTACAGGTATTGCCAGTTGGGATTTTTTTTTAAATATATTTTTTGTATGTGTATTTTTGTATATTTTATGAATACGGCCTTTACTTTAGCACAGTCGAAATATACAAAGCTAGAACACAATCTAATAAAATTCTCGTTCCTCGGTAGATTTTTCTGAATCCTTTCTCATGCAGCAATGGTATAGGTTGAGTTATATATATATATATATATATATATATATATAGAGAGAGAGAGAGAGAGAGAGAGAAAGAGAGAGAGAGAGAAGGGGGAAGAGTCTATTTACCATTATTTCTACTATAATGGTATATTTTTATTTTTTGTTCAGTTTTTGTTATTTATTTTGGTCAATCTTACGGTAGGACATTGGTGAAAGCACAAGGAAAACGGAAGAAATGTTAAACTTCACATGGTGCCTAGTAGAGACATGCTACTTGCCAAGAATGGCCGTAAAACGTGATTACCTGATTGAAGTTACATGTCCTGACAGCAAAAGTGTTAGCTACAACTGCATTGTGAGGCGTTTGTGTAAGAATTTAAGACGTTCACGCACACTTCCAGAGTGCCCGCATTTGAACACGAACACGTGTTTTATGTCATTTCATAATCAATCAAGGATGGAACAAAATAAACTATACTTAATGACTTAAGGTAGACCTACCAGAATTCGCCTTGAGTAAAACGATGTTTAGTACCGAATTTTTCCAATTTCTTGACAATATTATTCTATAGTTATTTTACTATCTCCACTGCAAACTAATTTGAAGTTTGGTTACACATACTTCCAAACAGTAACCAGTTCTTTAATTTCCATAAGAATGAACAACATTAATTTTTATATATTCCTATTTGTATTTATAAAACGTGTTTTAGGGAACTTAATTAAAAAAATAAGCAAGTTAAAAAAATACAAGTCATGTAACTTAAAATGTGTTAATAAATTAAATGTGCACTGTACCACAACTATAAAAATATACTAAATAGCATGCACCCATCCCTTTAACGTATAGTATGAAGTCTGTGAGTTTCAGCCTCGTTAGTTACACAACTTCCTTGGCGTCTTCCAGGCATTGAGAAATGTCTGTTGATGGGTTAGGGACATCAAACCACAATAAACTGGTTACAGAGTGTTTACGAACCGACACTTTTTTTTCCCAGTAGTTGCTCTTTAAGAATCGCCTGAAGACCGACGTCACAAGCCGCCATGACGACAGTAGGATCCTCCTTTCGACCTGACCTCTGAGTCAGTAGCCAATCGCGGGGCTCGAGGTCAACGACGGCTGACCGACACGTCATTGCCTCTACACGTGCGCCGTCAGACGAGTCGCAGGTTTGACTCCCTGCGCGGCATCAAATGTTGGAATTGTGTGTGCGGCAGTACAGTGTGCGAATCATCAATGGAGGGGGGGGGGGGATGCCGGGGAATTCCCCACTCCCCCTCATTTAATTTTTTCGCCCCTGTCTCATGCAATGAAAATTCTTACCTTGCTAGAGATAGTGATTTCTTCCTCCTGAAAAAGTATAAATTTTTGTATTTATTCGCCAGAACACTGTTCTTCTCTGTAAATATAAGAAAAGATTTATAAGTTACAGTTTTGTTTAAACCTTGTCTAAAACCAGCTATGGGTAATTCCTCATGTTTGCTGTTTCCATAGGGGTTTTTTTTTTTTTTTTCAGAATAATTTATTTTGTTACAAAAACAAATACGAAAATTATTTTCTAAACACACATAATAATGGTCACAAAAATATTTGCTTTGTTTGGTTTTCACATCACGTCCGTAATAAAAAGTAGAAATAAATTGTGTAAATAAATGTGTGTTGGTTAAGACAATATCATTCCCTGAAAATATGAACTATAAATACTTAAAACCACATTTATTTCCCCTGATATTAAATAAATTTACAGGATGTGTTAGAAATTCCGTTTTAGTGTTATTAATGACAGTTTACTTCAGTGTGCTGCAAGTAGTAAAATTAATGTTGTTAGATAATTGAATTATTTTATGTAGGCCTATACAAGTATGCTGACACCCTTATTTGAATCATGTATGGTAGATGGGGGAGTATTTGACAGGGTGCGACAATGCATGATCCGTTGTGTACATGTGTGAGTGAAGAGGAAAGCAAGAGGATGTCATTTCGAACATTTACTGTGAGTTTCTGAGTTTAATGACAGTTTCATCAATGATAATATCAGAAACTAACAGTAAATGTTCGAAATGGCTTCTCTTGCTTTCTCACACACATGCACATGCGATAGTTACATTCGCCAGTCAGCGGCAGTCTTACCACTCCGTTTATTATTTTATTATATATGTCTTTAAGAATGACGAAGTTAAGACGTTTTGCCTTCTCTTACAGTTAACCATATACAAACTACCTCATATTACATTTACACTTAATAGTTACAAACACAATAATAACCACATGTACAAACGTGAAAACACTAAATGTACCAACCATACATCTAGTAATCTATTACTGACAGTATAAAAGATCACTAACGTGAAACATTACAGATAAACACTTAAGGTAAACAATAGAGTTGTAAGTTTAAAATAATGGCCAATATAAAAAATATAGGCGTCCTCAGACAAGTTTTAAGTTAAGAAGAAACACGGTAACTACTTAATCTAGCAAGCAATATTCATATGAGTTTAAAGATATCCAAGCATACATTACTATTTCGAAACATAGGCATATGACTTAAAATTCAAATTTGTTTTTGTTTTCCGGACTCACCTTGACACACATACACACACAAATGCAGCCTACCCGCGCGTGAGAGGCTCAAAAGCAACGGAGCAGTAAGGTCGACCTTGAAGCGTGCATCAACTGCTGCGTCGCCTCAACGAGTCAAGCTCTGAACTAGCGTGCAAGCTTCCCGCCGAACGGTTTTTACTATGGGACACAAGCGGTGACCATATAATTTTATTGGTGGAAAGTCTGCAACTAAGTTCAGTGCAGGTCGCAGTCTGGTTTTCACATACATCCGGTTAGTACCTTTTGAAGTACGGCAGTCTGAAAAGGCCGTTTTTAGCCATGTTGGAGTATTGGAAACAGTGTTTTTAATGAGCGTAGCGTCTTAACAATGAGGTCCCGACCTTGTCTGAAGTTCGTTTTCTTTTCGTACGTTGGCCAAATGTGCACATGTGGAATATTTTCGTAGACAAATCCTGTTTACGAACACACTGCAACGCATTTGAAGCGTGAGGTAGGCGGCCGCCTTAAAAGTGGGATAAAATCAGCGTAACATCAAGTGTGATACGTAATACTCTAGCAATGTGGCTTGTAACAACAGCGGAGTCGATGTTCGAGGAAGCCGCACGAACGTGCCCTTCACGCTACGGCGCACTCAAGGTAGACAGACGTGCATGCGCAGTACCAATACTCAAGCCCCAACACTGAACTTCCTTTCTGCATTTCGCACGACGTGATGCTGCCGGACGATGTCGATGGTCGGTGGTTTTCTCGTGGATTAACTTCCTTCCCCCTTCCGTTTCCATTCCGGGGTTGCTTCATACTCATGTCTTTGCTCGTCACCAGCGCTGAAAACTCCGCTGTAAGTGTTGAACAGTCTTTACTCGCTTCTTTTCTGCCAGTGAGACCTGTTAACCCACATGCTTAAGGGCGCTGCCTCTCTCGGAGCCCTGGCGGAGAAAGCGTAGGGTTTTACATGTTAAATTATTTTAATTGGCACTCCGTCACCTTTTGTGATATTGCTTCCGGACAAAAACCACATTCTGCGCTGAGAAAAGGAGAATATTGCTACGCAAATAAAATTGCAGAAAATAAATTATGAATAGCCATTTTCGCGTATTTTTGTGTGTGGAAATGCTTTTTTGCCCACAATTTTCAGGGTATTGAAAAAAACTGCCTACTTGATTTATAGAAATATGCGTGGCACCGAGACGAACAAAAAAGTCAGTGGTGATATACATGTAACTTCAACCATTACTGAGCCAGAAGGAAAATCATTTAACCAGTAAAACACTATGCTCGCTCCCGCCCTGGCTTCAAGGTAGGCAGCGCCCTTAAGACCTCGCTCATTAGTTTTGCAGTGGTTTCGAAAAGGGTTTTTTTTTAACGCGAATTAATACATACATATCAAAAATTCATTGTACAGTTTTAACACGTATAGGTAGGCTAATATCATCGTTTGTAGCTGAATTTTTCTCTTAGAGTTCACCAAATCGATTTTTAGATTTTTGCCCCTGAAATATTACATAGTTTGTTGTGAAAATAAGCCAAAATGAAGGAAAATATTTTTGGTAGCAAACGGTACATTATTTTGAAAAACGCTCTACCAAAATTGTGTATCGTATGACTGTACACAGTCTCAAATAATTTCAAATCATTTGGTTAAAAAAAAGAAAAAAAAAACATTCCAGTTATTTACAATTGCTTGAAATAAATTAAAGATCGTGGCCTTCAGAGTACTATACACCGGATGTAATTTTCCGCGTTTGATGCGCTGATATATTGAAGCAATAAAATGTAACTTTTCACACTTGACGGTAACAGCATAGTTTCTATTCTATCCGCGCCAAACTGGCGTGCGGTGTTTTTCTACTACTCTTTTTCCTACGGGACTTAAAGTGACGACCCTACAATTTGATGTATGGGAAGTTTGTAGTAAAGTCCAACGCAGGCTTCTAACGTTGTGTTTTACGAATCCGGGTGATATTTTCCCAGTTGCAGCTGCCTAAAAAAGCTGTTTTTAGCCATTTTGAGGGACCCCAAAACATGTTTCTAATAAGCACGTTGCATTTTTAAAATATAGAAGCGTAGTTTTAACCGTGTGTTCTTTTTGTAGATAAACACATTGTGAATGAGTTTAGATGTTTAGAGTAGAAAAGAATAGGCGCGGCATACTACAACATCGTTATTGCGTCATGTGCATAAGCCTTTCATAAGAGCAATGTTCGAAATGTAAACATGCTACCTACTACCTATTTTGACTGAAAAAAAAATTGTCTCTTATTTTCTAAGCCAACTGTTCTATCCAATAGCTTGGCTGTCGACTACTATAGGTAGTTCGCGATAAAGTGAGAATTTTTGAAGACCATCTCGTGCAGAATAATAATAAAAAAATATTATTTACTATGACCTCGGACGATGAGTACGTTACATTTTTACACCTTGATTGTAACTTAAATTACCTTGTTTATATTTAAAAGTGTCTGTGAAATATAAATTTCACGAATAGAAAAATTAACTAATGTTTAAAAAATGCACACTTTATCCTAAACTACCGATACCTACCTCTGTTGTAGCTGTAAAGGCCTTATATCGTACTATGGTATTTTCATGTGATTTATTAAAATAAAAATAATAAATCCTTCCACACGGTATATCTAACTACAGCTTGATTCTCTCCCCCAACTTTTTCTGTCCATGTGTCCGCCGTATGTGGCGCGTTAATGGGATCCTCGCGTGCGACGCCGTCGGATTCCACTCACGTGTTGTTAGACGAATGCCTCGTTCACACGGCAAGTACCTCTGCTATCAAGGGACAACTCTACCGTAGGTAGACTAGCCTTCCCTTTCTCAGAACCGCCGACAAAGAGCAAATCATAAAATTGGGGAGGGGGTGCATAGGGCCCCGGGACAAAAAAAAAAGCCCGGCGTCGGTCGGATTTTTAAAAATGGTTGTAATTGTATCGTGTGTCTCTACGTAAAAACACAAAACGTGGCTTATTAATCAATAGTGTTAGTCGCGAAACAGTCGAGAACAATGAAAATGTAAAGCAAATTCAATGTGTCAGTAAGTATTATTATCGTCAGTTGATGATGAGAAAGCGAGAGACTAGTTTGGTATGGAAAGTATGAAAAAGTATGAAAGTATGAAAGTATGAAAAGTCTCGAAGGTCCTGTCAATGGCGCTGCCTTTCCCCTAGACCGCGATTTGCCGTTTTTGTAACGGGGCTTTTGAAATCTGTTGATATGATATGTCAGGCTCAATAATCGTCATCGGCTACTTGATGCGCTTTTTGCTCCAAAATAAAATCAACTATTAGCCTTATTTACAGGCCGCAAGTCCATCTCTACTCGTGCATGCACCTTTGTGCTACTAAGGTTCGTTCCTTTTGTTTTACTGACAGCATCTGAGATTACTGCCGAGTGTTCCTTTGTCTACTGAAGATGCAGACAAGAAACTGGCGGGTTGGGGTTTGGCGCGTTAGTTAGAGATTATTATTATTATTATTATTATTATTATTATTATTATTGCTGAGAGTGCATAATGTCAGGCAGTCTCAGCAGAAGCAGACGACGCAAAATGGCGGGGCTATGTGACGAAAACAGTTTGTATCAGCCATTTCAGCCCTTAATAGTGAACCAGTTACATGTACAATGTATATAGTACAGTAATTTAGAATAGTCTTAGAGAGTCATTTGAAATTGCGTTGTAGTCGGGATTGTTTGTTTAATGTTACCCAGTTACAATATTTTGTTTAATATCAATTATAGCTAATTTAATTTTGTGTACTGGCGAGAGGTAAAGGGATTGAAAGAAGTGTTAAATTGTGTCACGGCCAGTTAACCCTTAACACAACAGGGAGGGGAAAGTTGGAAACTAAGGGAGGAAAGCTTGCCAGCAACCTTTAGCCGGCGAGGGAAACACACAGCTACCTTGAGTCGGCGAGGAAAACACAGCTCCGAGGCTGTAAACTAGGTCAAATGGAGGCGTGGCTACACCAACCCCTTTGCTGTGCAATGTGATATTAATTTTGTTAAGTATCAAAAATTGTTCAAATTTTGTAAATAAGTTCAAATAATGTGTGTAAATTTGGAAAAGAAATATTAAATCGATGTAGAGGAATTTTCGGGTTTGGTATTTTCATGCACCCACAGAGAGCTGCGATTGGTTGGAAATTAAAAGGGAGGAGGCGTAGAGATCGCCGCGAGAGCGTCGGTTACACAGAAAAAAAAAAAAACTTTTACAAAAAGGTTTTTTGGAAACCAATTTCCAAAAACGTTTTTGGTAACACTTCAAAGTCTTTTTGTAAAATTTACAAAAAAATTGTATTTTTACAAACTTCTTTGTATATTTACAAACATTTCTGTAAATATACAAACAAATTTTGTATATGTACAGTAATTTGCAACCGAGCGATCCTCAAAAATATTTTTATGTTCTCAAAAACAGTTTATCGTTAAAATTTTTCATGATGGTTATGTGTATTGTTTTGTATATGTGTATTACTTTTTTGAAAACAATAAAAATACCCAAGCGAATGCCGGAATGGTTACTTAACAAAGACCATAGCGGATTCCTTTCCAGTTTCCTAGAATCTCTAATGAACTTGGTTGTCAACGAAACGTTCAGCTACACTACAAAAAAAAAATGTCCCATTTATAATAAAATGCTCTGTGGCAACAAATACAATACCTGGCATGTAGGTAATAACTGCTCACAATAGAGTACGCACAGAATGCTTGTAAATGCATTTTGTAATCAGAAAAATGCACCTTGTGCTGCAGTTCTTTAAAAGCGTGTCTCAAATTTAAGTCAAGGAAACCTCAACAAATGAAACTTAAACACTACAGCTCCATACACACCTATACCCAGCACATACCTTAATCTCTGGCGCATTTCAGGTGTGTATTTATGTAACAAGCAACCTAAGTTCGGGTGCCTCTATAATCGCTTAGTACAGGCCGTAGTGCTCACCTCACATGCAGTGTATTGCAGCCACGGACTATTTGTATGATTTTTTGTCTCGTAAACGGTGCGTTCTAGCGACTTGCAACAAGAGAACCTTTTTTGTTACTTACAGAAAAATCAACATGAAATGTTCACAATACCCAACGGCACAAAAGTTGTGGTCAATAAGAAGGTGGCCACTTATTTTCATGAAGGGGAGAGTTCAAAAGTGTGGTTTCTGCACGGGTTAAAGATTTCTATAACATTAATCACTGTGCGCAGAATTGTAATTAATCTCCACGCGGTTTCCGATATATTGCCAAAAACAATTTTAAAAATAGATTTTAAAGTGTTAATATCTCCCTTAAAAATAGCTCTAGTCGAAAATAATTGCTGTATGTAACTATACCTAATTTTTATAAAGCATCACAATCTCACCATTTGTACCTGTAGTTAAAAACACCCCATATATATATATATATATATATATATATATATATATATATATATATATATATATATATATATATATATATAAAACTGTGGTCACAGTCGTGACGTTCTCAGTATGTACAGTATGTTTATTATTTACGCTGCTGTGCTTACATTGGAAATATAAAGATTTGCTGAAAGAAAGGTAAAAAAACAACCAGGATTTCCGAAGTGAACAGCTTATTATACTACGGTGTCGAGTCATGGCCGTTATAGATGTAAGTAAAACACACGTGTGCAGCAATAACGGATATATCTGCATCCTGGTCTTATCACAACGGGAAATGAGGTAGCAGTGTAGTGGGACTAATTGGACCACGATCTCTTCTCATATACTTTTTATTTTGAACCAGTTTTGGATTATTATGTTTTCATTTGCGAGAAGGGTTTTCAAATATTAATATGAACTAGGCGTCTAAATACAAATTATGTATGACGTAAAGTTATCTTTACAGTATTGGCTAAATACGCGTATCTCTCTGAAGAAAGTTGCGGTGCGTAATGTGGCTGTATTTGATGTACAGAAATTATCCTTTAGTTACCGTTGCGAGATATTTGATTATTATTACACAGAGTCGGCTATAGTACCGGGAAAGTCATGTTCGTTGGTGACGTCATGTTTCCCGATGATAGATCTAGATAGAAGGCAAATAAAGGAATCGTTTCCCAGACTCTGAATCCATCATTCTGTTATATGTATTGCCATGTATCGCAGATTCCAGGCGAAGAATATCTATCACCAAACTTATTACGCAACTAATTGATGTGTAGCCTATATTCCTCGTGCATTTAGTAACTGACATCATATTATTGTATTTTTTAAATTCTTTGTGTGTGATTAATTTGTTTTATTTGATGAATTATTCATTTCGCTATTTCTTGTTTAACAACCTGACGTTACTTCTCTAGTTTAATAAGTATTACAACATTTAAATCCTGTTTCATGTCACTTTATGTTACTTTAGGTTTAAGAAATTAATTTCTTACAATGTTTTGTGTAGCTGTCATAGGTATTATATATTTGGTTAAGTGTAAGAAAAGGCTTAACGCATTAATTTCGCCAAAATAAAAGACGTTAGTAAATAAATAATAATTAGCATCAGTGTGATAATTAAGGTGGCCGTCTGCCCAAGCCGCCGAACGGCGTCAGAGGTATGACCGTTACAAGTTTATTTCAAAACTGGTCAGCGTATGTAAGTAATGTCTGCTTAGGAAGAGCATTCAAAGAACTGTACACCTACCCATCTCAGCGCCTCCAGTTTATCTGTAAAGTTTATTTTTACGCTGCCGAAAAAGGAGGGTATTGCGATCCATTTTATATATGAAAATTGAAAATCTTCGCGCAGAATCTTTTAAAGGCATAGGCGTGTACTATACACCTTTATATTTCGTCATATGATCAAATTACCATTAAATGTCTAGAGGCGATTTATCGGCGAGAAGACTACTTGCCAGTTCAGTGAGTAGAGATTTTAGTCAGCGCTTAACATCGAGGTCTTCAGCGCGGGTGAGGGGTGACGTGAGGTGAGTATGGAGCGGTGCCGGAATGAAAGGGCGGGGGGAACGGGAGATCCCCGAGAAAAACCCGCCGACCAACGGCACCGTTCGGCATGATTCCCACATGCGAAAATCCGGGGACCGACCCTGCCACCAATTCAGTGTCTTGTGCCTAGTTGGGCAGAAGGGGGGGGGGGTGATGCGCGTGCTGTGTCATCCTTACCGCTTCCTCAATTTTGGGCATCGAACGCGCTAAATGTGTTCACCCAGTAGGTCACTTCAATACGAATTTTTTTACAAAATAAGTTCTTCTGGCCTTCCAGTGGCTATAATTTCATAAAGTTCTTTAGATTGGACAGAAATTGCCTTAACGTAGTCGACTATAAGCGGTTCGGAATAAAGTGAGCACTCAAGAATCCCTGCTAAAGTTCTATTTTCAGCCAATTCGTATCTTTCCGCGCGTAACGGCTAACAACGGGAAATGTCAGACATCTCCGGTCACGTCACTTGATGTTTGCGATTGTAAGATAAATTGTGCAGTCGGTAGGAACTTATATAGTTTGATAAGAAAAAGTATATTACTTATATAAAATACAATTATGTCGATTTCGGTTGGTTTTGTTTCTGTATGCTCATATTTAAATAGGAAAATACATAGAACTATATTGCGTAATTTCGCTATACCAGCAGTAAGTCACCCAGAATTAATGTTTAATTGTATGCAGTAACGGCTAGTAACATTTTTTAAATGTTAAATTTTTAGTGCTCACTTTATCCTAAACGACCTATAGCTGTTATCTGAATATATCTTGTTCTTACAAAACAAGAGGTGTATATTTGACGTGTGACTCAACGTTGACTTGTGGTTGATGTCCTCGATTTCGAAGCAAAACCGAGAAAGTTGTTAGCAAGCACTATCAACAACACTTTCCCAGTACTGTTGCTTCTTCAGCTCCTTTGCTCCGTCCTTTTCTCCCGTGACCTTTATGCGAATAAACAATTTTTTTCCCAATTGTGTACGTTCTGTTGCGTCATTGCTTTTTCTGTGTAGATCTATATACTGCTTCTGGTGTTCTTGAGACGTTTGAACTAAGTTACAGTTTTTATTCGCTTTCACGGACCTTTCTGGTTACGGCGCCTTTGCATACAGTGAAGGAATCCTGAGTTCAGTACCCTGGTCGTGTTTTCGGTTTAAGGCTGTTCATGTGTGAAATTTATAATTTTGTATTTCCACGAAATAATGTTAGTCACTACGTTTTCCTATTATGGGCAATTTTTAGCGTTCATAGTATACACATAACGGCATGACAAAAGTCAAAATTTTCATGCATGTTACGAGAGCATACACTTAACGTAAACCAACAGACTTGCGGAAATGAAATAATTTACACTAAAATTACATGTTACGGGCTACACGATAAAAGCTGTAAAACATAAAATAATATATTTTTGTATTTATAACAGTTTACTCCAAAGAAAATATTTTATATGGAGAATTTGCGACATCTTTGGTACTCTTAAAGTCAAAAATATTTTACGTAGTTCAAATAGTTTGATTAGGCCTATAGCGACACCAAGTTAATAGCCACGTGAACTGTCAATTCGTTGTGATGTATGTCGGCTGTAACGAGTGCACATTTCCTTCTACGAAGCGACGAGCTGCCATGACGAGGTGTGAAATTGCTCGATGAGAGTAGTAGCGTGACCCTGCTCTTTCAACGCCCGTGGGTGATTGAACAAGAAAGCTAAGTGGCTTGTCGTTTGGTGCAGATGCAAAACCTCGTATGCCAATTTTTGGCAGTATTTACATTTTTACACATTGTTCCTCGGCAATAACAAGAATGTCCAATAAATTATTTTTTTTTTCCAAAGCACATTTTATTGTATTAATGCAAACTAAAGGGCTGTAAAATTCCTTCCACGCCAGTAAGATTTCATCTCCAGTTTATCCACCCATCTGAGCTCTTTCCAACTGTGACATACGAGGTTTTGCATCTTCACCGTCCTTGTTATGTACAGACTCAGCGCGCTTTGTCTGAAGTGTTAGTGAAATATGTATGTGTCACATATCCGTAAATGGGGGTTATTTTGTGACAGTTGGGTTGACTTTGTGTCACTTGAAATGGTTATTTTTAAATCATGTAGTAAAAAATTTTCAATTTTAAATCGATGCTTTTAATATGTTGTTTGTAATACACTGAAAGAGAGTCACTGATTTATCATCCAAATAGCCTAAAATATAGGGTTTTGGCCACGAAGTCACCCCTGCTGTCACAAAGAAACCCTGGTTTACGGTAAAACTATTAAAAGTGATATTGCTAATGTGAGGATTTTAATGAGCACTTGAGCTGCATTAATGTTTTTGCCTATCGTTTGAAAGGACAGAAATTACTTTAAGGAATGCTGCACAAAAGAGATCTTAAAAAAATGTAAACGCGTAATTTTCTTTGTGAAACTTAAAATTTGACATCTCATTTTAAGGGTTAAAGTATTAACCGTTAAAATGGCCAATGTATCAGTATTCCTGGCTTTTTTTTATTTTTTGGTATCTAACAAATCACCATCATGTCCCATGCTGCTCCACATAAACCATATTATCGTCTCACCAGCGCTGAAAACCTGGTTGACTAAAATATCTCTTCTTTTAACCCATTTAGAAGAAATGCTTCCACTCGCAGAGACAAGTTCTAGGTACGCCACGACTTTGTTGTCTTATATTTTACTTATCAGTCCCGACTTAGTTCTTATCTGAGAATGAGTCACTGCATTTATGGCGTACCCACACAGCATAGACAAACATTGCACAATTCAGTAAATATTCTGCACATTAACCTTCAAGCCGCGGCACGTACTGAAGGAGCACTGGTTTTGACGACACGAAGCTAGTATAATTTTAGATGTTACACACTTTCTCAACTAGTAATAGTAGTTTTCAAACTTATTTTCTGTGGCAAGGCTCAACAGTCTGCTTTTATTCCCGAGTGTAACCATCTGAAATGAGTCCGTCATCTAGCTAGTGGCTGGTTCAGGCGTAGAGACTTATTTACATTGTGTGGCAAAAAATATGGTTGCACTATGGTTTACTAGCAGTTTTTACTGTATTAGGTATGCGTTGACATGCACAGTACAAAAAACACGACAAAGTTCGCCTATATAATGCAGTAACGAGTAAATGAGAAAATCCTTAAATTTCTCAGTAAGGGTTATGGATAGGGACACCCGATTTTGTCGAAAATATTTTTGCACAGTTGGTTTCAGTGTTTTATATGGACATCTGCTGCTCTGCTTGCTCATAGATTATATGTTTAACACACGGCATTTTGGAATTCTACCCTGCAAATCACATGCGGTGTCGCGGTTAGCACAGTCAAATGAATGTGAGTGAGAGATTTTGATCAGTGCTTAACATCGAGGTCTTCAACGCTGGTGAAGGGTGACATGAGGTGAGTGTGGAGCAGCGTCGGAATGAAAGGGCGGGGGAAACGGGTGATCCTCGAGGAAACCCGCCGACCAACGGCATCGTCCGGCACGAGTCCCACATACGAAAATCCCGGGACCGACTCCGCCGAGAATTGAACCCGGATCGCCTTAGTGGGAGGCGAATTATTTGACCACTCGGCCACCGCGGCCCCTACAGTCAAATGAAAGTCACTGCAGAAAGACACGCTGCTAATAACAGCAAAGTATTGCTGCAGTCTGCAGATGTGCATGTAAGGCAATGAAACAAGCTGATACATAAATCAGTTTTTTCGCGACTGTCAGGTGTTCAATAAACCCTACTCATACCTCCCAGACTAAGCCTCAACCTACAACTTCTTGTCGTTTGTAGCAAAATGATTTTCACTCTTATAACCAGCCAAGGTTAACGCTACGTCTGCTCCCTTTCTTCCGCATATTTGTAATAATTTCACATGCCTTGAGTACAAACATTAGACGTTCCAAATGGTTCACCAGAAACGAATCACTCGTGACTATAGAAGCTACACAGGTTTTAATACATAATATTTTACAAACTCATTAGATGGGTGTAGGTTTCTAGTTCAAACACTGGTTTATGTTTTATAATTACTACATAAGATTTTTTAAATTGCGATGCAACTCTTAAAAACAAGCGAAATTTACAGTAATGATTCAGCGTTCCTTCTTTTCAAATGTGGATACCCTAGCAAGAATAAAGTATCTTTAAGTTTTGTGTGATCATTGAAAGTCTTGATATGAACTTTTGAAGTTTACGTTTTACCCTAAATTGCCAATTTCTAATCATTAAGAACCCGTGATTTTCGTGAATAGAATTTTTTATCTACTTTTTTCAACGCCTTATGCACATATCTACAGCTCTGTTTCATGCCTAGTGATTGGCTGGATGTTTTAACTCTCACGCATGTAAGGGTTCTACCCACAAATCACTGATGTATCGTGTCGCAATGTAACTGATTGGCGCTGTCAAATGAGAGACAGTCGTCTCTGCACAGAGACACGTTGTCAGTAACCATGTAGCAGATATGTAGATGTGCACATAAGTTATTGAAACAACCTGGTGCAAAAATTATTTTCGCAAAAATCAAGTGTCCCTACTTATCAAGTTTCTGGTTTTTTGTTTAAAATGTTAACGTTTTTTTTGTTAAAAAAAAAGAAAGCTGTATGACAGGAATGACTACGAAGCAACTTCTATTCGTCGTTCGGGATGAAGTGAGCACTAAAGGCCTTGATACAGTCGCATGTCTCATTGTCCATTGTGTTCTCTTGTCCCGTCACCAACGGACACGCAGGAATTTGATGCCACAGTAGAACTGTCTCATCCTGCAGACTCAGAAAAATGGCACCAATGTTGCAAATTCTCATGGGGGTATTCGTATTAATGATCTTATTTTATTTTGTCAAATATCAGTTTGGGTGGTTTCCACAGACCATCGCCCGAGTCGTTGGAAGACGTCGCGGCCTTCAATTCGCTTCACTGTGCTCACCATTAATCGTTTTGTCGGCGATGGGGCAGCAGCTGCTCGGGAACAGTTCTCCCCTCACCTCTCACCAATTTACTTTCCACCTAGTCGACGATGTGGATCGTGACGCTGCGACCTCGCCCTCCAGGGGACAGTCATGTCTTCGCGCGAGCGACCGATTGCTGGAGTCGTGCGTGAACCAAGGACGGGGGGCGGGCAGCCGCCTCCACAATGG
Source organism: Medauroidea extradentata (assembly GCA_003012365.1). Lineage (NCBI taxonomy): Eukaryota > Metazoa > Arthropoda > Insecta > Phasmatodea > Phasmatidae > Medauroidea > Medauroidea extradentata. The sequence continues at coordinate 32,616 of PNEQ01012439.1, forward strand.
ACCAGTCCCCACCCACCCACACCCCCAGCGGCGAAGACGCGAAGAATGCCGCCTATTCATCTCGGCATCCGCTGCTCTCGCCCTCCTGGTACAGATCCCGGACTCTTGTCTACCAACTGGAGTCGCCCTTCAACTCGACCCTGATTTCTTACTGCTGAAAACCATGTTTTATATTTATTCCTTCCTTTTTTAAACTGCCTACTGATTTTAATTGATTTATTTAGTTAATTTGTTTTGTCTTTTGACAAATTTGCTAAGTTTTCGCTATACATAACCAGGGGCGTTGCCAGGAATTTTTTTGGTAGGGGTATTCTAACCCCACCCCCAAATTAGCCACAAAATAAAAAAAAATCGTTCTAAAAGGTTTAACATATTTTTACCAGTATAATACTAAGTGTTTCGTTACGAAATACTGCTACAGTACCACTATTTTGCACCTTGAAATCCAAAATCCAAATTTTCCCGGGGAAGGACCCCCGGACCCCCCGCTTTAAAGGGTTAGTCAGTGTTCATTATATTATTTTCAGATGAAACCCCCCCTCTTACACAAACCCTGACTACGCCATTGTACATAACCAAATAGAACAACTTATAAGTAGAACTAGTTCCAAAATTTTGTACACTGTTTTGTTGTTTGTAGCGAAAAACTTGCATTTACGGTTTTAATAAGGTGAAATCATGACCAGCAGTGTATTAAATGAGATAACCGTCATTTTTGTGTTTAGAAAACAGGTAGTATGGGTAATTATTCTTAAGTTCTTGAAAGAGATTATGGAACTGGCCTGTGCTATTTATTCGTCTCCTACAATTCTAAGTGCTTACGAAAAATCACGAGTTTATCCCGGATATAGTACAATTTCAACTGGTGTAGTCTTAAAAATGACCCAAATGAGTTATACTTTCGTGAAAAAAAAAAAAAAGTTTAATCAATCGTACTAATTCAATCATAAAGTGTTCCATTACATAACTGTGTGCTTATAGGTCGTAAATACGAGTCCTAAGTTAAGTATTCCAATCGTAAACTAGGCTAAAGGCAAATGTTATATTTCAAACGAGTTTGTTTTGCGTGACTGATCCTTGCAGTAGCTTCTCCATGTACTACACCGTGATTGGAGGAACGTCACCCACTATTACACAGCGAGTTTAGCTAGTTACTTGACCACAACAATCACCTCACTAACATGGCACCACTTCAGTCCAAGCTAGTCGGAGGGAAGCTTCACTTCCCTGCCGATTACACAAGCACGTAATATGTTAATTATGGCAATAACCTCCCCCTGCCACCAGCCAGAGATACGGGTATGGAACCCAGCCGAAACACATACGCCCCGCCGTAGGTTTCAATGGTTTGCGATTAGCCTGGTGGGATGCATTTGATTCCACAAACACCCAACAATTTATGGCAATGGGAGCTTTAAGTCGGTCTTGCGACAGCACTGCTTCCGGGACCCCGATTTAAATCATTGCGCGTTATTTGCACCACTGCTGCGTATCGCAGGTGCAGAACAAGTAAAACGGTCTTCACTTGTATCAAAAGTTACAATTGGAACTGACTAGACCTCCGCGATTTTTAGCTGCGCATTCGAGAACAAAGTAAATGTACTTGTGCTGAAGTATTTGAAAGGTGCATATTTACAGACATGTTGTACCCAACACGTGACCTGTTGCACTTATGTATGTCCCACTACCAGACGCAACGCAGGTGCAAATATTGCTTTGCGCCTGTTTAAAGCGGTATTTAATCGGTCCCCAGGGGCAAATGAGGACTCGGCGGCGGCGGACGCGATGGGATGTGCTGGAGGCGAGCATCGTGTTCGGCGTCGCTGCCGCCGGTGTATGGCAGTATCTTGTACCTGATCCCGGAGGCTTACCAAGGAGACACCTTGCTGACCTATAGCTGGAAGGGTTGTCAATCCTCACCAGTCAGTCCCTTTATAAGAGCCAGGGCCGACCGAGGTAGTTGAATACCCCTGCCAGAAGGAGATCACGCTCCTTTCAGTCGCGATGGAAAGTAGTGAAAACCAACGTATCATGGGTTGAACCACAGGGGACCGACCACCTTGCTAAGGGCGAGGTCTACCCTACCTTTACGAAACCGCTTCGTCAATGAGTCCTATCCTAGGCTAATGGGGACGAGCATGTTTTACGTTATCTGCCGGCAGTTTTAGGTTAGGCCAGCCGTCACATCTAGGCCCAGGGTACATCGGTCAACAGGCCATCACGCCGACAGGAGTGAAACTACTTCTAATGAGGACGAGCAGGAGAGACGAAGAAGACCGGGTCGACGATGCACGGGACGCCAGGCCAAGGAGGACCCTGCCTACATCTCGTATTACATCTGCCCACCTCCCTTCCCCTCGCCGGGAACTAGGTCTGAGGGGGGCGGGGAATGTTAATTAGGTTCCCGCGGGCCGGAACAAAGATGCCCTCACACAGCGGCAGCGGTCTCTGCTGGTGACGATCCATCTGCGCCGTGGCACGCGGCAGCCGACGACAGCCGGGCAGACAGCTCGTCGACGACGTTCGGGACCCCCAGTGTGTAATCCGTCGACGACCGCAGCCAGCCTCGATGTGGTTTCTTCTGGGCGACTTGACAAGCGCGCTGAGAGACTGACTGCCTCGTCATACATCTCCCCGCCAGATACAGCTATCGTTGACGGAACTGATGCTTCCTTGATTAGAGACGCGCTTAGGGCCGGATTAGGTCGACTAGACCCGGGCCTATACCGTCACGTTTTCGGAGGGTGGGGGGATGATGTCGTGTAAACTGGAAATAAATTATATATGCTATGTTTAAAGTTGTCCATTACAGTAAATTTGATAACAAGTAATAAATACAAGCAAAAGGACAGGCAAGGCTAGGAACTGAGCGCTGCCCATCCAATAACCCTGGTAAGATCAAGGATACAGATTTACACGTTAAATTATGTTAAATGTGGCTAGTCACCATCGGTATTAAGCCCTACATATATGCCACCACTAACATTTTTTTTTGCTCATCTCGGTTCGGCCCACTTGCCACAATAAAATGTTGGCTGTTGGTGAGGGTACTCCGTTTCACTCGTCCTTGCATTCTGTTACTCAACCTATGGTTACCCAAAAATCACTCAATTCGGATGATTGTATGGTCCCTTCACATAAGCCACGGCCATTTGTGTGTTCCTGTATCCGCAGTAACCTCACTGTCTATGAGACGCAAAGCCCTTGTACCTCACCTTATCATACCTGGCACCGCCCTCATGGGTGTTCTATGACTCGCTCACCAAATCTCTCCTCCCTTCAGCACACATCATTGTTTCACTCAAGGTATGACTCGATCCCTGGCTCAGCCCATGAGTCTGGCTGAAGCTAGACGAAAGGACCGCCTCCACTTTCAACTTAGTAGGATTGTCCTTCAAACCAACGGGATGCAAATAGTTTCTCACAGCTTATCCTTCACTTCCTTGACCGTATGACTGATGTTACAATCTGTCGGCGGCTCTCCAGCAGATATGTTTTTTTTTTGTGAATGTCTTGGAAAAGAAGGCGAAAGATGGCCTACGTCCAACTAAATCCGTCTTCTTTAACGTTACGACAGGATAAAATAACTTTTTTCAAGAAAGTATTTAGAGTACCGTGTACCAGTTTCAAATTTCCGAGTTTGGCGCGTCGGAACACCGGAGTGATAAGCGCCAGAGTACCACGTTCGACGAGAAGCACATCGCCTCTATTCACAGCGCGCAATGACGTTCAAAGTTTTCGTTGTAGTATTTTTTTTCTATAGGACTTAAGGCCGCATATAGTGATAACGCTAAAATTCTATTTTTGGATAGAATGAAGTATGGCTAACGTACGGATTTCGTGTTTCACTTTACGAATAGCAAAAGTTGACATAGGATTTCAAAATCTGTTGGAAAGCACCTCCTTACACAAACTATTATTGGTCAGCTTGTAAACATAAATTACTCTTTACCTTTCAGGCAGCCTAAATGAATGGACTACGGGTAGCTGGAGCTAAGTTGCTGAGAATAAAGCTAGATCCCTTGACTTCACAAATTAAACACGTATTGTATCCTGAACAAAAAAAAAAACAACTAAATGTTGGCATCTCAAAAATTTGGATTTTTATAAGGAGCCATAGATGTGTTATCTTCTTCTTTTTTTTTTTTTGTGTTGGCTGTCGTAGGTTTTCTGATATGTAGTTAGTAGACTAGAGAGTTTATAATGTTTTAAGTTTCTTTGTAACTATGTCACTAATCGGCGCAGTGCCGTTGCTACTCTATTCGCCCGAAAATCAATCCTAAGAAATTTCTCAGAATGAAGGACCTCTAATTATCACTATTGACGCCTTAACGGGGTTAAATTAGAGGGTGTATTTCGTGGGTACTGTATTGAGTTTTTACTAAAGCGAATTGTAGTTTTTATCACAAAAGAGAAACGAGGTCACATGTTCCAAGGGATAAATCTTTCAGCAATCTCGCGGGAATAGAATCTATGAGAATTCGTTCTTTTTGTTTGTCTTTTTATGAGTAGTGGAGGTTTGGATGACCCGGGTGTTTGGTAAGGGGGTGGGTGTGCAGGTCCCCCGAAGAGAGCTTCCATTTCCCAGCCAGTTCACATGACGAAAAAATCCGTGGTGGGGGGGTGTGAGAGGAGATTCCATAAGAATGTTCCCCCAGACCAAGGGCGCCTGCTGGAGTGCCTGGAAGTTGTCCAGACGCCTCCCTCCTGGAAAGGGGCTCGTCTGCCCGCCCCACCAGGAGGGTCGGCATCTCTGGGAAACAGTCCAGACACCGGTCGCCGCACCAGACTGAAGCTCGTCCACTTGACGGGTGGGAGGGGCCTGATATGATAGGCCGTCGTGGGTTCGTCGTCGAGGTGTGCGGCCAGAATAACACTTCCGCAGCTTGCAGTCCGTGCCGTCCACATTGCTCCCATTTGATGTAAGAATACACGTTGAAGAGCCACTGGCGAAATGGAAGCTATTTATTATGTATTGCGTGTTTATATATTATATAATACGTATATTTAAAAACATGTCTTAATATAGGCTACAATATAATGTTACATATGGAAACTTATGTGAATATAAAATATTATACATAGTGTACATTAATATAAGCTATTATATAACAATGTATAATATAAAAGCATATACGACTATAAAATATAAAGAATACATACAATACATGGTACAAAAATTTATCAATACATATGTAATATGCATAAGGAAAATTAACACAACCTACGGGTCAGTGAACCAGCAAAATTCCCTAGTCCCATGTTGTGCTCTTCTCTGGTGACGGAACCAAGGGAGGTGGCTGACGGGAAACTCGCTGGACTCGCATTCAGGAGGAACCGGTGTTGAACCCCGGCTCCAGTCAACTTGGTTTTTGCTTTCCCGTGGATTCTCTATATCACTCTAGGTGAATGCCGGGGTGGTTGCTAACTCAATAGGACATGGCTGTTTTGCTCCTTTTTTCCTGTGTCCGAAGCACTGGTTTCGTCTCTAGTGACCTCGCTGTCGACCTACCTAGAGCCAGTGGTTTTTGGTGAAAAAAAATTATGCAGTAACTTATTTCAGTTTCTTAAGCCCAGTTTACACCAAAAAAATAACAGTTAATTACAAAACGTTAGTTACAAAATGTTATCAACAAATTCTAAGCTATGTTACACTATTTTATAACAATGTTGATAGCAAATGTGTTAATAACATTGCTGAAAACACCAATATTACTAACAAAGTTGTAAGAATGATGATCGGAAGTTAATAGCAATGTTGATGACAAAAGAGCCAACAACATTGCTGATGACATTGCTAGTAACATTTGTTATTTTCATTCTTTGATGTAGACCGCCATTGAATGGCTCGGGAAAATAATGCTATCAACAGTGTTTGTGACAAAGTCATTTACATGTTTCTAAAATTCGTAACTTTTGTTGCTAGAAAATGTTCTAAACAAAATGTTGGTAAGAAATACTGTTAATATTTTTTATAAATTATAACAAAGTTAATAACAGAATGTTGATAGCCTGATGTTGTTAACAATTTTCAAGCAATGTTATCCATCAGGATATGCAGATGCCTACGGGCGGCCAGTTAAAAATCTGTACTCGGGGTACGATACCCTGCCCTCGGATACCCTTCCCATACATTATTTATTTATTATTTCTACACTTTGGTTGTAGTCGAGCCTGCATTGTTTATATTGAAAAGTTGTAGGAAACCATAAATTATGAGAAAGGGGGGAAATAACTAGAGTGTTTTGAAAGTGCTTACTTTATCCAGAACCATGTATAAATATCGCGATGCGGTGATGTCGCGTGCGGTGGGTTGTCTGCGCGGACTGACCTTGGCCAGTACCCCTGGTTGCGGGTCGAGGAATGCGGCGAGGAGGAGGGCCCCTCAGGAAAGCCGTCGGTGTGGATGACGAGACTTTGTTCGGCGGGACTATTGTAGTACTGCTGCCGGCCAGCAGGGGGTCCCTCGCTGCCATAATGCTCCACGCTGCTATCTATTATCGCAGCGGTGACGAGGCGAGACGAGGCCCGCTCCGCCCCCTTCAACCCTCCAGGCGCGGAACCCCTGTCATGTACAGTGTTGCCAACTGCGTCCTCTCCGTACAAAGGAGATTTGGACTCGGTTTTCGGCGGTGTTTATTTATTTAGACTTCCAATGAGCTAACGAAATTAAGGCTAATTTTAGTTTTCTTACACTTAACCGACTGTAGCAGTTTATTATACTAATATAAACTAATAAAATAAAAATCAGGGAATCAAAAACTTAGCACTTAATTTGTGACTAATATCATTTCTAAATGGAGAAACTTATATTTCAGTTAACGTCATTGTTACTAATATAATTGCAATAGCTCTCTCAGTTTTAAAGTTAATATGTCAATTTCGGTACCCAGTAGGGCGGGATTTAAGCATTTGGGGAGGGGGCAGAGGGGAGCAAATAAAGGAACACCAATCCAGCCAATAAAGAAGAATACCCCGGTGTGATCTCCTGGGAAAATTTTGATTGCAAGGTGCAAAATTAAGCTATTTAAGTAGTTTTCGGCCAAGTTATGGTGAAAATTATTTAAACTAAGAAAGAAGGAAACATTATTTTTGCTTGGTTTAAAAAATATTTGCCACCCCTTTTTTTCCGCAACCCACAAATCCCGCACCTGGTAGCTAGCCACTAATAAACAAAAAAGTATAAAAACACGGATTTTCATATGTTGGAGTTATCATCGCTGTTGAGTTTTTGACCAACATGTCTTCAGCTAATTTTTTTACAAACTGTTTTCTTTGATAGTTGATATCTTGTAATATTTTTTTTTTTTCTTAGTGGCTGGTGGGAAATCTGCCGATTTATATTTTGTTTGAACCCAATAGCGAAGGGGGTGGGGACGGGTGGCCGAATAGTCAGACCATTCGCCTCTAATCAAGGCGATACGGGATCGATTGCCGGCGGGGTCGGTCCCCGGATTTTCGCATGCGGAATTGTGCCGGACGATGCCGTTGGTCGGCGGGTTTTCTCGGGGATCTTCTCTTCATTTTGACGCTGCTCCGTACTCACCTCATGTCACCCCTCATTAGCGTAAAAGACCTCGATGTTAAGCGCTGACGAAAATCTATCTCACCCAATAGCGAAGTGTGAATGTGGTCCAATTGAAGCGGTAAGCTACTTGGCAGAGGCGGCATTTCAGAGTTTTCTTGAGGGAGGAGGGGGGGGGGGCAAAAATTTTTTTTGCTATAGTGACCTTGTTGCATTTTTTATTAATTAAGCATGTATAAATCAGAAACAACTTCAGTTTTATGTGCTTACGCTAATTACATTTATACACTTTTTCTTCTGAATCCAGGGGGGAGGGTGCGTTTACTTCCCCCTTCATGCCACCCCTAAATAACGCCCCTGCTACTTGGTAATGAATATACACAACAGGTGGGGCAGGTACACCAACCAGGCAGTAGTGTACGAGAGACGAGGAATGCGTTCTCCAGTAACACAGGATTCAGTCGCAGCAAATTATATAAACTAGTGGTTGTGTCCAGCAGGCATGTTTACACCCGCGCCGAGTGTGAAGTCGGATCTGATACCGCTTCCCTTCGAGACCACTCTCTTCTTTGAGGCTACGGGTCTCTATTTATGCTGTTTTAGTAAGTTTTATTTTTTAATTCCTGAAAGGGAACTATCGCAAAACCGTTACGTAGAAATATTGTAAATGATTTGTACTACGTAGGCTAATTTTTTCAGACCATACGTTTTTGTAATTTTGGCTAATTTTTCACTTTAGGAAAATTTAATTAAGTCGACAGCTAGCAAAAATTATAGAAACTTATATTTAAAAAAAATGTATAGTACAAACAATTTCCAACACTTCTATGTAACGGTTTTACGATATCTGCTTCCTTTCAGGATTTAAAAATTAACTTGCAAAAACAGCATAGATAGGTACACGTGGCCTTAATATATTGTAAGACGTTCTAGTGATGATTTTACTATACCTTATTTTTTGGTTGCGCACTGTAAAGTGAGAACTATTGAAGACCGTTTGTCAAGATGCATATTTTTTATTTGGGTTCCACTTTTCACTACAATTAAATGTATTCTCTGCACTTACAACTTGCACTGCTGCTTTATTACTACAAATAATGGTGATTTACAAACTGACTGAAAGAAAAATAAAAACCTCGTCTTGAAAATATATTTTAATGCTGGTAATTTAATTTAATCAGTAACAGTTTTTTTTTACATTATCAGCAAAATACAATTCTAGTTTTTTTTATTGAGGTTTTTAAATATGGCTGTTTTTCTAGTTGGAAGTTGTTTGCATTGTTGGCAACACTGCAGGAAGTTCCTCTGCCTGCGAAGAAGGTTCGTGGTACAGCCAGGTGTCGCCCGCCTGCCTTTCTGAAGACAGTTTTACATTTGTAAAGGGAACCAGCCTTCGCCTTGCTGGATTTGTATATTGTCCGCTAAAAAAATTTGATTTCAAGAGGTTCAACAAAATGTTTTTGCACGGAATGGCATAAATATTCAGGGCCTTAACTATTTTTTTTTTTATTAATTTTCAAGTACTTATCGCCGCGCTGATAAGAAATGTTTTGTGCCTTTACTTACAGAAATTGCATTAGTAATAGTAATAGTATTCAGGTAATATCAAGTTTGTAAAAGCTACTGAATTATGCGCTATGCCTTCTGCGTGTCAAAAAACATAAAAAGGTCCGACTTGGGATACGTGAGGTGTCTTGAGACACTTTTGCACTGTTTTTATTTTCTGTGTGTTGTTACTGTGAATAAATATTAATGTAATTTTATGTGTAAATTAAGTTTTTGGAATTTTTCACAGGCTTCGTTTTTTACTCGCGAGAATCTGTGAGAGTTTTTGTTCATGTTTGCTGCTGTTGGTGTCTTTATAAGCTCACACCAGCATAATTCTGCTGCAACACGTGAAATTAATAATAGATGCTGCGGATATCTAACGAAGTTGGTACGTCAAAGTTATCAAAATGCATTGGGAAAACTCGCGCTGTAGCGATGTCGCCAAATAACATCAAACTTGTCTCTTTGTCTCGAAATATTTTTTAACCCCTTCCTGTATTTCGACACTGTAACAAATTAGCCAATCTTATTTCAATCACGCTTTCTCTCCACAATGCGCGTAAGAGACGCGGCGGCCGAGTGGTCATATCACTCGCCTCCCACATAGGCGACCCGGACTCGATTCCCGACGGGGTTGGTCCCAGGATTTTCGCCGCACCATGTCGCTGGTAGGAGGTTGTTTTCTGGACAGTTTGTTAATTTTATATTGGTCACACGATATTTTCATGTTCTTAAGGGGCAAATAAAATTAATGTATATTTTACCGTTAACGTGTATATAAGTTATAATTTTACAGTTTTCTGGTCTTACAAATATTATAACCGTCCTTCTTAATTTACAGTGAACGTAATATCATCTAGTTACTCGTGGATACTTAATTTTTTCAAGTGGCTAATGTTTTAAAACTGTGTGTATTTTTAGTCACTTTTTAATAAAAAGAACACAAAACTTACATCTGTTTAATCAAAAAGATTTCCGGAAATAACTTAATGTTTATTTTCACTGTAAATAATTTAATATCTCTGATTAGTATATATTTTACTTGCACGAACACAAACAGTAATAATTCGACTGCAATGAAACTTTAAAATGTTTACTTGCGGGAAGGTATGTTTCGGTTAATGTCTGGTAAGTTAAGTATTACAAGTAAAAATACAAAAAATTATGTTATTTTTATTTCCAGTTAACTTAAATTGCTCATGGTATTTCAACGATAAAGTGATTCCGTACTTTTGAAAAACATATTGTCAAGCACAATGATAGAAAAACATAATTGATTGTGGCATCATACATAAACTTTAAGTACGATGAAATCTATGCACAATGTTCATCACGCTGGCATGGTTATGGTAATAATAATAATAATATCGTCTTTATTTGGCGCAGTTGAGACATACTTGCCTTCTCTCATATGAAAATAATTTTAACATGCGTAAACCTATCGCGCAGAGATTTTCGGATAGTAAAATTATTTTCAAATTAAAACGCGAGTATATTTGAAATTCTGTTATTATAGAGGTCCAGACATTATCGTATTAAAAATTATAAAAATTACAGTTTCCCATTTTTGTAGATTTTGTGGTTTCAAGCCCTTATTTTTCTAAAAAACCGTTTTTAATTTTTTACTCGAAAGTAAAGCATACTACCTCATAATGTTATATATATAAACGTCAGCTGATAAAATATCTACTCGGCAAAAAATCTCATCGACATTTGATGAGTAGTTCAGATTTTATTGACGATTGAATGTTCCAGTCACCCGCTCGACATCCTACCTTTCCATACCCCTTACACTGAACCATTCAACTATCTACTACAAACACTGTACATAGCTAATAATGGCAGAAACATACAACTTGGCCGGAAGGAAGCACGGACTTCTATCACATTTTCAGTCAGCAAAACGGCTAGCAGAGTGACAGCAGCATAGCTAATTGTGTTTTTTTTTTTTATTAAATTTTGCGATGACTTATTTTCCCAAAGAGACTTGCGCAAAAGACCTAGATGTTAAGTGCTGACCAAAATATTTTCACTTCTCTCTCTCTCTCTCTCTCTCTCTTCATAATGAGACGTAGTCTAATTGTACTGTTTGTCAGAGTAAGAAACCGAATTCGAACATCTGTAAGTGAAACAAACATTGGTATAAATTTGTCCTAATATTCTTATTTTTGTAAGGACTGTTACCTTGTCCTTGCATGTAAGAGTATTTTTACCTCTTTTTATTTAGTGCTATTATCACGGTGTTCAGCGTAAAGTACTAATAAAATATTGTAGGTCTACACGGGATAGAATCATTAATGTATAAGTAAGGACCTGCAAAATACGCGTTATTATTTGTTGACAGACTAAAATTCCCAACCCGGTACATACTAGAGCACAATACCGCTTACAGAAGAATGGCCACTCTACCGTGGAAGTATTCTTCACAGCATGGCATGACATTGTCGGCCAATGGGAGACGTTGAACGAGCCTATAGCATTTTGAAATCTAGACTGCTGCCAGAAAATAACGTGAATTTTGTACACCTCCAATTTTAAGCTGTGTACGGAGGAAAGAGTAATTATAAACCGCTTCAACTCAAGAGTAAAAACCAGCAGAAGTACTAAATCACAATATTTAACGGAAAATAAGAGCCCAGAAATGTGGTTTATACAAAGTTTAGATACACACAGAAAACTTTGACCTTGAATATTTCAGTTCTAGTTAACCGTGGGTTTTTTTTTTAGCAGGTAGTCTAGTAAAGTATACATGTTCTACAGAAAAGATTTAAAATAATGAATTTGATTTGTTGATAGTTTATTGTTAAGTTCAACATAGGCTTCATGTGTTCTGTTTTGTGAATCCGGGTGATTGTTTAGGAGTAACAGCAGTTTCTAGCTATTTCGAGAGTTCTCAAAATTATTATTCTGGTAAGAGTGCAGCATTTTCAAAAATTTAGAAGCATGGTATTTTCGTGGATAAATGTAATTCGACAATATGTTTAGCTGTTTCGCGTGAGAAGAAAACCTGTCTGGCACACTACAGCACCGAAAATGCGTTATGTATCTTGACTGTAAAATATTATATTAAACTACCCTTGATTTGTCGTAGAATAAAAATTTGAATGTGAATTCTGGAGGCCAGCGAGTGAGTGTTACAGTGTCTGCGATTACTGAGGCTGAACTGAAACCGAGGCCTGCCATTGTCGAAGAGGCTAGTGCTCGAGTATATGTAGTCTGTTCACTTTAAACTGAGCATTTCCCAATGCATGTAATACCCAAAAAACTGTATTTTATTGGGGCATAAGATGTTAAGTTTTGAAAGAGGTGCAACGTTTGCACTGTTTTTTTTTACAGAGAAGTTTTCGTGTTAAAAATATTAAAGATGATTGTAAAATGGCTGAAAGAAAAATTTAAGCAGTGCTCACTTTATCGTGAACAGTGTATAGGCCGTCATTGTCCACGGTCTGAAGAACAGAAAGGAAACGCAGGGTCTCCCTCTAGGGGCTGGTGAGAGAGTGGAAGGAGGGAGGTTCTGGGGGGGGGGTGGTTGCGGATAGGGGCGCGTGGGTGGGTTTCTGGGCTGGTGAGGGGAGAGACGGGAGTCTTTTAAAAGTCGTGTACACAGGCGAGGGAGTCGATTAAAAAGCAGTGTAAGAGGTCCGGAGGAACCTTTGTAACCGGGGACAATGGGCAAACAACCTGGAGGAGATTCCCTTCGCAGGGGTGGGTTCACGTGGCCCCGACATACCTGGCCTGGGGTGCCAGGTAGGGCAGCGTTCTGCTGGATGTCCGGGGCATATTGGGGTTGCCTTCTCCATCCGTCGTCCACTGCTGCAAATAGAACAAGCAAACATTGCCGAGAAAAAAGACTTCGAGTGTACACACATTCTAATGTGTTTACAAACCCTTACTATACAAATCAGGTATAAAAAAATCCCGTTCTGATTCCTCTAAAAATATTATGTATATCACTGCGTCGGTTGCATATATAAATACATTTTCGTTTTACATTCAGAGTTGCCACTTGAAACCACATTGCTCTTCATTTGTTTTGAAAAGTTTACTTATTGTATGATTTTCATTTGTTGTCACTGTTGGTTAAACGAAAATTAAAATAGACGTGAAATTATTCAGAAGTATTTGAAATCAATACGATTAATTCAGATAGTGGAGAGGTTGTAGGTATCTGCAACGTATATTTCGAGAATATTCGCCGGATATAAATTACAAGCTCGATTCTAGCGTCCTAGTTCAAGAGACAGAATACCGAAAGTTGCAGTAAAGAAACTATCGCATGGGTTGTGGACCTAAGCACGAGCCATCAAAATGGCGGAGTGTCAGCCACCAATCAGTAGCAAAGAATAGATGAAAATTAGTAAATGTTTGCATAACTTTGAGTTGTGGCTATTACTACGTGTAAACTAACGCGAGCTTGCATTTCACTTGATTTTGGCTTTTCACGGCAAGCTTACTCACGAGACTTGCTGCAAGCCTGAATCAAGCTTGCAGCAAGTTTACATTTCCCTTTTATTTGACTTGCCATAGCAAGCGTGCTCAGAAGTCTCGCTGTGGCCTGAACCAAGCTTGCGACAAAGCTGTACTTCACTTTAATTACACTTACATAGCAAGTCTGGTCATGTGATAAGCTGCAAACATCATGTCCCCTATACTAAGCTGATATTGCATTTAAAATTTACTTAGCAATCTTAATTAATGAAATATTGTCTAAGTGCCCATAAATAATGATCGAACTTGATTTAAACGTAACTTTTTAAATGAACAAGCACTTTAAAAAGTAACATTGTTTCATATCTTAGCTAAAACAACTATTACGATATTACATATAACTGCAAGTAAACTGATATCCGTATTATTAGTAAATTCACAAACGTCAGCATTTCCATTACAAAGTTCGTTCTCTTACAACCGAATTGCACTGCTACACCTCTTAAGTATTTACAATAGTCCAGTGGTTATCATACCTGCTTTGAAGCCAAGGGTCAGTGGTTCCAATCTTAGCACAGGAGCCGAAATTTAATGTTTAGTGATTAACATCAGAAGTAGATGAACAAGCAATATTTAAGATGTAGTAAAAATATTGCAGAAAAAAAAATTTGATTTATTCTGCAGGCTTAAAAATTAAGCTTGCAGCAAGTTAGAAATGTGTAATCTAAGCAACTTGCAGCAGGCTTTCAACAAATTTATTGGCTTGCCATTTTATGCTTGCTGCAAGGTTACTGGCTTGCATGGCAAGCAAGTTTTTTTTCTGCTGTCTGGGTGAAATCTTTAAAAGTAATTTTTGATACACTTTTTTTCAGTTTCTGGAATTTTTACTTTATACAATAATTACTTTTTTTTTTAAATTTTGGCTACACTGCAACGGCTACTTTGTAACTGGTGAGTGATTATGCAAAAACAATTTAGACTACTTTTTTTATTTGGTGAAATTACATGTTATCTGGTGTTTGGAAAATTTATATTAAAAAATATATATTGTTACGGGTCCAACGTCCTTAACATTTAATTATAAAATTGATTTTAATATAAGTGATCTATCACACAGAAGACAGACAGCACTCTAGTTTAGTGACTGGCGCTTAGAGGCTGGTGTGAAGCGAAATGATCGAGCTGTGTCGTCCTTACCGTTTCGTCGTCCTTACCGTTTCCATATTTCCAGGCCTCGACCGTGCAGACTACTGTATGTTAACCGAGACGGTTTGGTTTTATATTTTAATTTTGTTTCTGTAAACGGGATTTCTGTGTTGAAAATTATGTAAAGGAATAATAATTGTAACAACATTTATTGGATTTTATTTCCCTTATTCTGTATGAGTATTTGTAATACAGTCTGTAACAGATTTGAAATTTCTGTGTCCGATATTTAGGAACATAATGTGTGCACAGATTGTGTTCTGTATAAATAACTGCCTGGATTTCATCATCCCTATTTACAATACCGATAGTTACTGGAATGTACTTGATCATGAAATTTAGAACAGTATCCAGATTAGAGAACACTGATTTCAGTCGGGTTTCCATAGTCTTTATGTGATGCAAGAATTAGTTTACAGTGTTTCACGTCCATAGTGGTTCATAACTACAAAATCCTTAAAGGTGGCCTCCTGCCCAAGCCTCCAAGTGATGTGCAGGAGCTTCGGCAGACACAATGTTTTCGAAAACTCCTCAAAGTGCATAAGTTGTATCTGCTTGGAAATAGCATTCAAAGAACATTATATGCGTGTGTACCTTGGTCAAGTCCTTAATCAATCTATAAAGCTGATTTCCTCGCGGCCGAAAAATGGTGAAATAGGGTATTTTGCAGTACTTTTAAGGCATGATAATCTTGGTCCAGAATACTTTCAAAGGAATAGTAGGGTACACCACACCTTCATCTAAAATATTATGTAATAAAATTGTAGGATTACTTGTGAATGTCTCGTAGAGGCGAGTTACCGGCGAGAATACTGCACGCCAGTTCACTAACTTGTGCCTAGAGGCTAAAGTGAAGCGTGATGCACCTACTGTGTAACCCTTAGCTCCTTACACTTATCCGTTTTATCAATAGCATGTATTATTTTTCTGCAAAGGGCCGCGGTGATCGTTCGCCTCCCACCAAGGCGATCCGGGTTCGATTCCCGGCGGGGTCGGTCACCGGATTTTCGCATTTGGGAATCGTGCCGGACGATGCCGTTGGTCGGCGGGGTTTCTCGGGGATCTCCCGATTCCGCCGCCCTTTCATTCCGACGCTCTGCTCCACAACACGTCACCCCTCACCAGCGCTAAAAATCTCGATGTTAAATGCTGAAAAAAAATCTCTTCTCACTCACTCTTTTTCTGCATTATTATTAGTATTTTGTCGGTTATGCTCATGATACGATAATGCTACAGCACATCTTCATGCTAGTTATGTCTGATTCTGACGAGATATTTTTAGGTTAGAGTGAAACTTGAAGCCTGTTAGCTTCGCTAGCATCTTGAAGGCACGTGAACACTTATCATCGTTTGCAGCAGTAATTGCCAACTGACTCCAGCCCAGCTGGAAAGTGCAAATGCCAACGGCTAAGAAAGTTGTTACGTAGCTGCCGGATTCGTTAACTCGTCCAAACAAAGTTTGACCATGTTTCTGGTTTATACTGAACTCTGTCTCTCAGAATAATGTTTCATATTTTTATTCTGGTCAAGCATAAGTGAAAAGTAGAGATTGAATGTGTAACTTTATTATTGTTTAAGGGTGTTCAAGTGGCGAAAAATTATTATGTTATATTTTAATGAATTAGTGTAGATGTCACTTAATAGTACATTTTCCTCGTACAAAAAAATATCTCATCCAGTTCCCATAGTGGCATTTCAAAGTGAAAATGTGCATGTTTTACTTCATACAAACCACGAAAAACCAAATACACATAATGACCTGAAATTGTTTACATTGAAACTAAATGTTGCGGGCTACAGTTTGAAGTACATGGAAACATGCTACAAAATGTTTTTGTATTAAAAGAAAAAAATTCTGAAATGCGAAATGTTTGCTACGTTTAGCAAGTAACGGGTTATGTACTTCAAGCCGTTGACCGTGAGACATAGTTTCAATGTGAATAATTTAATTACATTATGTTAATTGGTTTTCGCTGTTTGTATGAAGTAATAACTTTTATGGGAAAACTGGCCGAGCTAAATTTTTATTCTAAGTGGAAAATGTATTTCAGAGTAATGTCTGCAAAATTACACTATTTTAACCAAATATATAATTATGATTTTTCGCCACTTGAACGCACATAAGTTAACGAGAAGTCCACGTTGTGGAACTCATCACAGAAATAAAAAAAAATAACTCTATATAACTGGTTTTGAACGTTCGGCCTTGTGAGCAAATATGTTGGCGTAGTGACCTTTAAGTTGTAATTAAAAACTAAAATTTACAAAATGTTACTCATGCTTGATTGATTTTATGAGAAAAATTGTTTACGGGACACTAGCCGTAAGGGTAAATAAATTTTAAGAAATGGACATAAGGATAGGCACTTGTATAAGTCGTGAGTATGTGTTACACACTATACTAACTAATTAAAAATATTCCTGTCAACTAAGACTTATATTCTTAGACGTTTTGTTATTTAGGGTACTAGAAGTTGAGGAAGTTGTCATTCGTAAGACACGTATGGATAAACCTAAGGCGGTAGGGGTAACCCCCACCTCTACTTAACATTGCTATACGTTGGTGAGGTTAGTGAGATATACAGCTAAAGACCTGTAACTATATTTAGTGATTCGTTGATTCTTTCTTAGTATAATAATTTTAATAAAACTGCTCTATTTTTAGTTATTAAATTTTTTGTTGCAGTTTTAATGATAACATACAATCAGGTTTTCTTTATTTTAAGAACTTATTCCTTATAAGATGCAGATAATTTTGCGGAAGTATGTGAGGATACAGAGATCTTCTCTAGCTTAGTAACAAGGGTCCCTAGGTACTCAATATTTAAACACCTGGACCTGGGCGTGTGATCGATTTAGTGACCTAAATGGCTGGTTAGAAATTGATTACATAGATACTGTGACAGGCCAATATGGTCGCCACCCCGATTTAGTATATTAAATAGTCATCAGTGTCAACCATCATAAATTAATGTGCAATAATAACTATGTCTAGCGACCATTCATTCTCCTCGTCATTGTATCACGATCACATTGCAATATTTCTCATCGAGATACCATTATTACACCAAGTTTTATGTTAAAAATAAGAAATTGTATATATTGTGTCCTTGTGAAGGCGAGGGAGAGATGAGCAGGTGCATAGTGTGTCTTGGGGCCTCACCCCACG